>JH720344.1:433386-527252 GCA_000231825.2 Tetrahymena elliotti 4EA | reverse complement strand
TCTTAATTTAAGTATTAATAATAACAGATTGGTAAACTTTATCAGCAACATGAACATCTAAACTGCTAAATATATCATCAAACAAATAAATATCATAATTTTGATAAAGAGCTCTACATAAAGCAATTCTTCGTCTCTAGCCTCCACTTAAATTTCCACCACCAGGCCCAATTACTTTTTCATCTTTCTTAGAAAAAGTATTAAAATCAACAACTAAATCACAAGATTCTATGTATTCATTATACCAAACAGGATCATACTCTCTACCAAATAAAATATAATATACCAATGATTTTAAGAAACATAACCAGTTCTTCCATTAACAATTTTTTTCTCAAAATTGGTTAACTCTTCCTATAAAATTTAACTTCCAATATTATAATCGAGTAAAGATTCTTAGTTATATAAAAGGTGAATCATCTAATTCATTTAATATAGCTAGTAAGAGAGCTGATTTACCAGAACCTATTTAAAAAATATTTGATTATTTTGTAAAACATTTTCATAAATTAAAAAAAATATTCTTAAAAAAAGAGTAATTAAAAGAATAAAAAATTATTTAAATGGGAGGATATTTTGATTGTTTGAATGTACCTAAAATATTTCAAAAATAAAAAAAAAAAAATGGAGAAAGCAGCATTAAAATTATTTCAGCTTAAAAACTACCCCTAATCCCCTGTAATTTTTTACAATATTTTATTGTTTTAAACAAATTAATTGATAAATAGATTTATTTCTTTTAATATTTTGTAAATTTAAAAAAATATGTATAAATCTATAACTAAATATGATTTTACCTATCTTTCCAATGATAATTGCTAGTTCTCCTTTATTGACTACAAATTCAAATTATTTTCAATTCAAAATTATGTTTATCATTTGTTTCTTAAACTCTATTGTATTAGTTGTCAACTAGAGAGTCTTTTGAACTATCTCTATATTCTTTAATGTACTTTTTGCTTTTTAATTTATTTTACTCTTTTTTTATTACTCTTTTCTTGCTTTTAGTAGTCACTCACTCTCTTGAACAGACTAGTAAGTGCTGTAAATAATATATTGTGCTCTGTTGCTTTTATTTCTGAGCTAGGCAGAACTTCTTTACAATAAATACCTCTCTCCTTCTTTGTAGGCTGTTAACAAATAATTTTTTCTTTAGAATCATAATCTTTACTTTAGTCCTCTTCTTATGATCTAGACTTTTATTGAGCATGTACTTTTTTACTTGAGTTCATTTTTGTAAAAGTTACCTTTAATTTATAAATCCTTGCAAAAAAGTATATACATTTAAAAAGATACACTCCATATTTATAATGAAAATTAGAGGCTAACAGAAAAGAATTTTGTTGATCAAGAGATTAACATAAAATAGAAAAATATTTAATCAAATAAATTTAAATTACATAAAAAACATTAAATAATCTTGTAGTGAGGAAGACAGTAATAAATAAATATTCTTTTTTAATTTTTCTGATTTTTTTAATTTATTATAATAATTCTTCCTTCTTGCTAACTTACAGAAATATTTCTTTTTTTATCTGGTTTAATTTAAATTTAATTGTGAGTAAGTATAAATAATTCTTTCATATTGAATCTTTTAATTTATGATAATTATTTTAAATATTTTATCTAATACATTACTTTGATTTAATAAATATAAAAATCAAATAAAATACAGAATAGTATAATTCATTTTTTTAAAGAATTTAATGCAAAATTTAATCTTTTGACTTTTAATATTTATTTGTTTTTTTACATAAAAATTTAAGATTATTGAAGTTTAGTAAAATTAAAGTATTTTTTTTCAATCTTTATTTAGTATTAAAATCAAGAAGAAATAGGCTCATAGGTAGGATTAAATTTAGAATAACTTCTACTTCCTCAAAAATATATTTATTTATTATTTTTGACTTTGTTCAATTTTGATAATCATTTCTTATGTCATGCTGCATTAATTAAAATAAAAAATTCAAATTATTTCAAAGATAAATTTAATCAATAAAATAAATAATTAAGTATCTTTGTAAGCTAAAAATCAAGTATTGTTTTCACAACAAGCTACTACTAAATTGTAATATGAAAGTAAGATCTATTAAAAGTATGAATATTTTGAAATAAACTTAGGAAGCAGTCTATGCACTACATTTACAGGAGTTTTAGTGGGTGATAACACCTTACAGTTATTGGTAAATTAATTTAAATGATGAATTCTTTAATTGAATCAATTGTTCATACTAAGATTTTATTTTTCAAACGAATAGGTTAAAGTTATTTGAGAAAGGCTAGGGATATCTAAGAAACTAGGTATTAGAATTATTTCCAATGCGTTATCATTTTGAAAAAAAATTAAAATGAAAATAAATATTTTTATAATAGAATTTAATTTATCTAAAACATAAATATATTTTTAATTAAATAGCTTTTATGAAAGAAAAAATTTCATAGTAAGTTTCAAATTTTTCACCCAAAATCTTATTTTAAAGTAAATCTCTTCAACCTCCTTTTTAAAAAAATTCATTCAAAATAAAACAAATGGTGAATTAAGGGGGAGAAGGGCTCTCATTTTTATTGGAAAATTTAAATATGAATAAAAAAAATACAAATGAAGGTAAATTTTTATATTTATTATATTTTTGATTTTAATCAATCATTTCAAATCTACCTTCTTCATCTTCACCACTACCATTATCTCTACCAATAAATCTTTCTTTAAAATTGGCTTACAAACTTGTAATCTTGCGAATAAATGCTTTAAGGCATTCTCTGTAAAATTAGATGTATGAATTTTCTTTAAAAAAATATTTATTTGATGAAAATTTAAAGGTTAAACAAACTTTAAAATATTCAATTTTTAAAAGTTTATAGCCAAATAGAATAATTTCAAAGAGAAGATAATTAAGATTTAGAGTGTTTATTAATTATTATCAGAGGCTATTTTATTTTAAATAGAAACATAAACAGCAAATCCTAATACATTTTCACCCAAAATTTTAAATTTCAAAAATTTTGACCCTTTTGGTAGATGAAATGTTAGGGATTTCTTTGTTTTGTTTCACTAAATTAAAATTTAAAAAAATTAATAAAGATTATTTAAAGTTAATACATTTAAAAAAATGCTAATTTCGAATTGTGGTGATAATTAATTTAATCTTCACATTATTGATTTTTGTCGTCTTTCAAACCAAACATATTAACATTTTTAAAGCAAATTTTATTACTTTTGTGTTTTATTTGTATTCAAAAAATTAAAACTAAAAAAATGTAATGAAAATAATTCTTAGAAGTTATGAAATTAAACGCAATTTAAATTTAGAATAAAAACTAAAATAATATGTTATGATAAATAGGAATCGGTAAATCTGTCTGTTCATCAAATTTAATAAGTCATTTTTTTACAAATGTTTGTTTTAATTTTATTTTGTTTTATTTATTAAAATCAAAAAAATGAATGAATATTATTAGCAATTAATATTCGGATAAAGTGTAAATGGGATAAAATAAGCGTTTCAAAGAAATTTTAATTTAAAAAGCCATATTTATTTTCAGGTTTTTACTTTTGAATTTGGTTTTAAATATGTAAAAACCTTCAAGCCGTTTCTGTATTCTTAGAAAAAAAACTGCATATTAGAAAAAATATTTTAAAAAATAAGTAATAATACAACTTAACACATATTTTTTTGTATTTTTGAATAATTAGAGTGACTGATTAGGATTGGTTGACTTGATATTTGCTTAGCTCATGAATTTATTTATGTTTTTGAAGAATTTATTCTAATTGTTTTTTTCATACTTTAAATATTTCTTTATATAATGTTTTTATTATATTTTAAAAGTTATTATAAAATTGATGAACATAGATAGACACAAAAGGAATAAATTTAAATAATTGCAGATGATTTAAAATCTAATTAAAAAAAATATGGATTCTTTAATTAAGTCTATGAGAAATCTGAGTAAGTAAATGAAATATTTGAAGTAGTAGGTCGATTCAAAGGCCATTAACTTATTTGATTTCAATAAGTGATGGTGAAATTGATAATCCATATGGTTATTAAATTGATTTTCTGCACAATCCTTATACCATTTATTTACTTAAGAGATAAATTAATACTTACAGATAAATAAAGAAGGTTAATTGAATTTTAAATTGATTAAAATGAGTTATGACAATTATTAATTATTATTTAGAGAGTATAAATTTGAATACCGATATATTTTGATGAATCAAATCTATTTTTGAAATAAATTTAGCTAAAAAGCATTTTTTTTCTAATGAGTTAAATTAAATAAAAGAATATGAATTTTAAAATTCTCAAATTAATAAACAAATAAAAATTGTAATTTGTGATTGTTAATTCTTTTATAATTATTTAACAACTTTAAAAGACTTTAAATAGTAATCAAAAAATTACTTATTAATTTAAAACAGCTTTCAAAGTTAAAAAAAAAAAAACAGCAATGAATAAGATTCTCTTCTTCACTCTCATTTTCGGAGTATTATTTTCACTATCTTTTGCAGATCAAAATTTAAATGGATACACTTTTGAGGAGTATGTTCAAGACTTCAACAAGAATTACCAACCTAACACTGATGATTACTTGATGAGAAAGTCTATTTTTGAATAAAATTTAGCTGAAATAATTGCTTTTAATGAATCTCCTCTCTAAAGCTACAAAAAGGGTGTTAACAAATTCACTGATTAAACTCTTACTGAACTAAAGGAATCTACTTTGGGTTATAGTAAAAATATGAACAAAATTAAACCTTTCCGTAACCTTTCTGTTAAATCTATTCAAGTCACTGAATAGATGATTCAAGAACTACCCTAGAATGTTGATTGGAGGGAAAAAGGATTCACAACTCCTGTTAAAGGTATTATTTTAATTATTTAAAAAACAATCAAGTAAAAATCTTTTTTAAGACTAAGGTTCTTGTGGTTCATGCTGGGCTTAAGCATCAGTTGCTACTATTGAAACTTATGCAGCTATAAGCTCTGGATAGAAGAAGATATTATCAACTTAATAACTTGTAAATTGTGTTCCCAACCCTTACTAATGTGGAGGTACTGGAGGTTGCTAAGGAGCTATCTCAGAACTAGCATTTAATTATGTCTAACTTTATGGTTTGACTTCTGAATTCAAATACCCTTATCAAAGCTACTTTTCTGGAATCACTGGTAATTGCACATACGATTAAAAAATCACCACTCCTGAAGTTACTTTAGATGGTTATGTAAAGCTTTAAGCTAATGACTATAATGCAATGTTATACACCTTAGCTAATGTAGGACCATTAGCAGTAGCTGTAGATGCTTCTACATGGCACAGTTATAAATCAGGTATTTTCAATGGATGCGATTACACCTAAAATATGGATGTCAATCATGTTGTTGTTTTAGAAGGTTATGGAACTGATCCTGAATTGGGTGATTATTGGTTAATTAGAAACTCTTGGGGAACATCATTTGGTGAGAATGGTTACATCAGACTTGCCAGAGAGTCAAAGGTAACTTGTGGTACCGACTATAATCCTTTAGATGGATAAGCCTGCTCTGGATAAAACATCCCAACTAGAGTATGTGGGTAATGTGCTGTAGCTTATGACTCTGCATATCCTATTAATGTTAAAGTCGTAGGTTGATTATTTAAAAAAATCAGTACATAAAACTATTGATTTATTGTATTAAAATGTTTTTAAAATTTAATAAAAAATGTTTTATCTTTATTAAAGAGTATATTTTCATTTAATATATTGTAGTGTGTTTGAATTTAATCTTAAAACAAAAAAAAGTAGAAATTAATAAAAATGAATTTATATTTATACACAAAAAAACATTCTTTTAACTCTTTATCATTTATTGCTTGAAATATTAATAAATTTATTTCGATTTGAGAAAATTTATTTATATATAAAGTAGTTTATAATATAAATGTTAAATTGAATTTATCCATTACATTGAGGATAAATTTGCAGAAAGAAAAAAAATTTTATCTCTTTTATTAATAAATGAAAGAAAAATTTAGCTAACCAAAGGTTTTGATTCATAAAACTAAAAAGAGACTGTAGAGACACTGATGGATTAAGATTGAATATGAATATTAAATAAGATCTGAATAGATTTTGAGGATAACCTATAATCCTATCCCTCAATTTTTTTAGAAATCCAATTCTAACCCATTAAAATTTTTTATGCAGTGATTCATTCATTAATAGGGAGATAGATAATTAGATTCATTCAGACCATAATCATTAGAGTCATAAGAAACATTCAAATCTTAATAAATTGTGGTTTGTTTTTATGGTAATGCAAGGATTTATTCTATAATTTCTTCAATAAATTTAACATCATAAAAACATGTTTAAATATCTAATTAGAAGGAATAATGGAGATCTAAAATACTTTAAATACTTCTTATAATTTTATCTGAAGTTTTTTAAACTAAAGATGCTATTTTTCCATTGTCTCCTACAAATAAATTTTGGTTAATTAGGTTTTTTATAACAATTTAGACTGATTCAAAATAATCTTTTTTCAAAGTATCACTAATGATTGTTAATATGTTAGATTTTTCCAAAGCATTTTAATTTATTAGAATGATTTAAGTGTATATTTAAAGGGAATAATAATATACTTCAGCTTATCTTATAAGCGAATACTTAGGTAAATTTTTAGTTTTGGAATGTAAAATCTGTAGATCATTAAGATATTCTAACTAAGAAAGATTCTTGAGTAATTGTAATTAGTCTACTTATTCCAAAAATAACCAGTTATCAATATTCAAAGAAAATCTTTGCAAATTTAGTTTTTGGTTTTTTATCAAATCATTCAAAAATGTATTAATAATTTCATATTATTCTTAATTACTTAAATTAAGTAAGAAAAACTTCCAGCTTTCAATATTTAACTCTAAATTTTATAAATTATTAATACTAGTTATTCCTTCAAAGAATGTGTTCCATTCTCTTTAACTCAAATGAATCTTTCCTCCCAACTTTTTAAATAAAAAAAATAAATAAAAAATGTTAATTTATTTTTAGAATTAAATACTAAAAGTTTTAGAACTCTGACATTTTTTATGTATTGTGTTAAAGAGCATAGTGCTGGGTAGTAATTTTGGAAACTTTAACCACACTAGTAGCCAATCCCTTATAAATTTAGACTTAGTTCTGTGAGATCAGTTTATTTTGAAAGCATGTTAGAGAATTCAGAAAAGAAATTATTGATAACAATATTTTCATAATTAGTATTAAAACATATCAACCTATCAAAATCTATTTTAATAACTTTTAATTTAGTAGGCCAATTTTGAAGATGCATTGTAAAGTTTTCTAAGAATGACTTTTAGATTATATTACTTCTATTTCTTCTTATCCATCCTACTTTACTAAAATTGATTTCTAAGTTCTCCATTTACTAGCTTTTGGCTATAGATTAAGAAAGAAGACCTGGTAGAGGACAAATTTCAGAGCTATTATATCCTTTTTCTTTTACTTAACAATTATTGAAAACCAAAGTCTTAGAATTTTAAGTAATTCTTTATATTTCTGTTACAAGCTGAACACTATAATCTTATTCTTTAAATAAAATCTTATCTTCACAAATAAACTAAAAAGATTCTACTTCTCTTAATAATTTGAGCAATTAAACTATTAAATTAATTTTACTATAATTTTAATTTAAAAATAAAATAATTTAGATATATTTTACTTATTTAGTTCAGCTGCTTTTCGTTTATTTCACTTTTGCAAGTAAATTTGAATGTATTTACATGATGTAGAATCATCTCAATTGTCTTGTGTAAAGTTTATAAATTAACCAAATTTGTTCTTTAAACTAATATTTCTAACTCTATCTAAAGTTATTACCCATCACTATGCTAGAAATAGCTCATTAGCTTCTTCATCCATCCATAGGTCTCTTTAGAGGGCTCATATACTAAGATAAGTATACTTTTAAGTTCTATATTTTCTAGTTATTATTACTAAAATCTTAAATCTATAAATTTATCTTTTATTAGCCACAATACTTCTGCTAGTTTTTAAAATTCCTAATCTGAAGCTTAATGGTTAAAAGATATTTTTAGATGAACTTAGGAAAGTTTGCTTTCTTCTTTGTTGATATCTTAGAACTGACTTTGATCCATTTAATTGTTTATCTAATTTATTAATTTAATATTAATTATTAACCATATGATCAGTCACCAAATATCTTTCAAAAATCAAAGAAAGTATTTTATTATTTTTTTTAAATCCCTTCTCTTAAATTTTTTCTTTAAAAAGATAAAAAAGTAGAAAATAATCTATTAAATATTTTATTAACTGATCTTTTATTTTAATCTAAAATAGGATACCCTAGATTCTCATATATTAAGGTATTTTTTAAAATTTTTGGTCCTTCATCATTCTTTTTTAGAAAAAAGTCCTTAATTAATTAATAATGTACTTAATTTATGAGAATCTACAGTATTCCCAAAAAATTAATTTCAAAATTTGGCTTATTTTTACAAATTTATTCTTAACAAATAAATATTTAAAAGCCTCCTATTCAAGAAATAATAAAATTTTTTTATTCCAATTAATAGAGGACTCATTATGAATGAAAGATTGATGTAGACACTCTAATACTCTATCATAGTTTTGTTTCTTATTTAAAATAAAAAACCTAAAAATATTCATAGCGGCCAACAACTAATTGGATATTTTTTTCTAAGTTTGGAAGTTATTTAATAGCATTTCTTACTCTCTTGAGTAACAAAAATAATAAATTTTTAAAGATAATGGCTTAAAAATTAGCTATTTTATACTTTCTTCTTTCGGACATTGTTTTTTTTTCTTCTAAAAATTAAAAAATTTTCCATTATTCATTATCTTTTTGCTATTTGGTACTTTGTTCTACTGGATTGGCTAACTTATATCCCTTTCTTAACATATTATCAATAGTAAATGAATAATCTAATCAGATAATTACTTAGTATGAATATTTAAACAGTGATCAAAAAATATAAATAATAATTATTTATAATTAGTTTTTAGGCAAAATCTATTATCTAAAAACAAAAAGATTTCGATAAAAATAAACGTTTTTTAATTTTTGAAGATTCTGGAATTCCAATATTAAGTTATAGATGACAAATTTATCATAATCTGAAAATTAATATTTTTTGAAGATTCTGGAATTCTAATATAAAGTTATAGATAACTTATCATACATAATCTTATATTTTTTGAAGCTTCGCGAAAAATAAATACGAATGATAATTAAATTTCTAATAGAAACTATAGTTGATCAAAAACAAATAAAAAATGGGAAAACATATTTCTGAAGTTTCTTTTTAATTTGTAAAATCCATAAGATTTCTCTATTAACAAAAATAATTTATTTGATCAAATAAAAACTTTATTTAAAAACTGGCTATCTTTTTATTGAAATAATTAAGTTTTAAAATTGAATAATAAAAAAATGGTGTAAATAGAAAGCAAATTTTCAAAAAATAATATCCAAAATTAAAAGGGATAAGAAGAGAACAATGGGTAGAATTTGGCTCAGATCAATTTGTATGGCTAAAAAAATTAGGTTAGAATCTAAATACAGTCTCCAAAAGGATTATCTAAAGTTTCAAATTAAATATGCTGTGTAGTTGATGTATCTGGATCAATGGGAAGCTCTGCAGTAACAAAATAAAATGAGGGAGATTCTGAGTTAGGATACTCAGTGTTAGATATAGTCAAACACTCTATTAATACTATTGTGTAAAACTTGGATGAAAAGGATTCATTTTCTATGGTAACTTTTTAATCTTCAGCAGATTTAATTTGCAATTTTAAATCGATGACAGAGAGCAGTAAAAAAGATTCTATTGATATTATTAATCGAACCAGAGCTTATGGAGGCACAAATATTTGGGCAGGGATTGAATAAGGATTAAAATCTTTAGAGCACCAAAATAATGATAAGAATTAACAATTAATTGTACTCACAGATGGTTAGCCTAATGTGAATCCTCCAAGAGGAGTTTTTAGTACAGTTAAGAGTTTTTATAATGAAGAGTTAAAAGCACCTAAACCCAGCATAAGCACTTTTGGATTTGGATATTGGTTAGACACTTAGCTACTCTATAGCATTGCTTAAAACTGCCAGGGAATATACTCTTTTATTCCAGATTCTTCATTTGTAGGAACTGTATTTACAAACACAATTGCATCCTTGCAATCAATATTTGCAAATAATGCTGTTTTAGTTTTTAAGCCACTTAATAATAATGCAAGCATCAGTCCAATTTAAATCAAATCTAATTTTCATGGTCACAGGGGTTCTTAAGGTGAATATATTGTAGAACTAGGTAACCTATATTTTGACTAAAGCAAAGACATAATTTTTGAATAAGAAATTAATTCAGAATTATTGAAGGATTTTTCTGTTGAAATCTAATATTATACCAAACAACAAAATAGATTATAGCAAGAAAAGATTATTTAATAGGCTAAATAGATTCTCAATGCAGATTAGCTTGAATTTGAAAAAGAATTTTTGAGATTAAAGGTTGTTTAAACTTTATAGTAGTGTTCACTATAATCTGATTAAAATCAAAAAATTGTTCAGGATACTATTAACTAATTAAAGAATTCTTAATTTAGAGATGATGAATACATCTAAAACTTATGCAAGGATATGGAAGATCAAGTAAAATTAGCAGTATCAAGATAAGATTATTATGAAAAATGGGGATAACACTATATCCCTTCTTTATCTATTGCTCATAATCATAAAATTTGTACAAATTTTAAAGACCCAGGAGTTCAAAGCTATGGTGGAAATCTATTTAATAAGTAGAGAGATTAAATAGAAAAAGTAATTATGAGTATTCAGCCACCTACGCCATCTCTTAGAAGTTCAAATACTAAAATTGAATCTGCAGTCTATTAAAGATATTATTATGATCCTAATAATCCTTGCTTTGAAGGAAATAGCGAAGTGAAGATGGCGAATGGAACAATTAAAAAGGTGAAAGAAATTAAAAAGGGAGATGAAATATATTGCCCAAATACAGGTAAGGCAGAAAAGGTTAAGTGTGTAATTGAAACAGAAATTGAAGGAAATTTAACTAAAATGGTTCGTTTAGGAAATGGTTTATTGATTACACCTTATCATCCTGTTAGAATCCAAGGAAAATGGTTATTCCCTACAGATATAGCTCCTTCTAAGATTGCTAAATGTTCCTCTGTTTATAGCTTCTTGCTTAAATCAGGCCATTCTATGATGATAAATGGAGTTGAATGTGTTACCTTTGCACATGGATTCTAATAGGAGAATGTAAAACATGAATATTTTGGTACAAATAAAATCAATAAAGACCTGATGTGGATGAAGGGATATTTTAATGGACACATAAAACTTTAAAGTTCTCCATCAATCAGAGACTAAAACACAGGTTTAGTAATTGGATTACGTAGTAATCGTTAGTGGGTATCCAAAATCTAAGATTTTAAATATCAAACTCTTTCTAAAATTTCAAGCCAAAACTTTAATAAATTATTCTAATTATCTAAAAAGCTAATAAAGCTTTGATGATTCTCCAAGTAAAAGAAATGAACAAATTACATTCATTTACATTAATAACCATTAAATCTTAAGGAATTAAAATCAAAAAAAAAGGCAGATGAGTTGAAGAATAAATATGTAGTGATATCTTAAATTTATCTTATTGTAATACACTTTTATTTCTTGTTTTAAATGAAAGATTTATTTGTATATTATCTTAGTAGTTAATTTTTGGAGTATGATATTTTACATTAATACATTAAATGTAACATGAGAAGTTTTTTCTCTTTTTTTAGTATTTAAATTCCCATTCATTTTTGTTAAATTACTTAGTAATTTGATAAATCTTGTCAATAATTGGTTATTATATTTAATATTTTATCTTAGGAATTGTAATAAAAAGATTGATTACATTTTTTTAAAAATTCTTTTTGTTCTTTAAGCTTTGGCTCTGGCTCAAACCATTATTAAAATAATAAATGAATATTACTTTCTAATTTTAAAAAAATTGTATCGATTTAAATAAATTTCAAAAGAATTATCAAATTATTCAGGAGATATTTTTAGATTTAAAAATTAGCAAAGATTTTTTTCAGGTAAAAAAAACAGGTATTTAAATTATTAAAAAACTTTGAATCTCATATCCATATATGAAACTAAAAATCTGATATCTATGTTAAAATAAGTCATTTTTCCTTTAGATTTTTTAATATTTTGAAGGTCGAATAAATTATTTTCAATAGAAATTAATTTGTAAAAACTAATTTTAGAAATAAAAATTAGATATGTAATGATTATATTTGATAATAGTAGTTTACAAATTTTAATAATACAAATAACAAAAATAATCTCAAAAAGTTATTAAAATTTTTTTAATAGTGTAAGCCCTAAAGAAATCACCTCATAATATAATTATATAGATTATTAGATAAGAATTACTAATTTAGCAAATAAGAAATCATCTATTTAAAATAAAGAACAAATTAGTAAAGTATATTTCATTTTATATACCATCTTATCTTGTAAATGAGATTAGAAAATAAATCAATTTATAGGATTGTTATATATGTTTGTTAAGGAATTTCGAGATGCATATAATCACAAAAAAATATTTTCATTTAAAAGAACTATTTGCTATTTTAGTGTAAGGATTTGAAGGTTGATTTTAAATGAAGAAAGTAATTATTATGTTTTTATTGTTTGTTGCTTTTAAAAAAAATTATTGAATTTAAATTTAAAACTTCAATTGATGTGAATGTTAAATTATAAAAATCTTAAAATATTTTTTTGAGATAGAAATGTGATGAGGGAATAGAATTTAGTCATGTTTAAACAAAAATTGGTTCAAAAATCTCAGTAGATTAAAAGGGTTTTTAAAGTGTGCTTGAAAGGAAGGATAAGATAGATGAAAAGATAATTAGTAGTTATTTCTAAAATTTTCAAATATTTAAAAAAGATTAGCAATAGACAAATAATAAATTTGAAAGAGACAATCAAATTCGAATTGATTTTGAATTACAAATTTTTAGTATTTTTGCGTGAAAAAAAAACAACTAAAATAAATAGAATAGATTGTATCGAAATAATAATTGAAGAGGTGGGCGATTCGAATAAATTACGAAATAAAATACATAAAATTATGTATGCATGTTTGTTTCTGTTTAGAGATTAAATAGTTTTCTAATTAAGAATTAAGTTAATAGAGTAGAGTTTATAATTTAAGTGTTAGTGAGTAGTTTTATTTAGTAATAGTGTATATTATTTATAAAGTCATAGTGATAATATTTATAACGTCATGGTGCTATTATTTATACAATGTCTTTGCTGTTGTTGTTATGGCTAGAAGAAGTATCTAAGATATATGAGAAGTTTACTTATTTTTATTTATTTATTTTTTAGATCAGTAATTGTTAGCATTATTATTGAAAAGAGCTTGCATTCTAATTTTGCTAACTTTGTTACATGTATGAGCTATTATTCTTTAATGAGGCTCTTTAAATACTTTGTACTATAATTGGGTTATTAAGAGAGCAGTTTACACTTTTTTAGCTATTAATTAGTATTTATCTAGAAGTAGTATCAAGGATGTTATTTTTTAGTGATGTCATAGAACGGCGATTACGGAATTAATTTGAAATTTTTTTAGTCAAATCCTTTTGATTGCTTTCTTTAAGAACTAGATGGTAATTTGTAAACTTTTCTTTTTACAGCTTGGCTTTATTCTAAAGAAGTAGAGTCTTAACTTGACCAAGTTTTATAGTTTGTTTCTTTTTGGTATTTAGTGCTTCAGAAGAATTTTTTGTAGATAAAGGTTTAGATTCTTAATATATAGAATGATTTGTTGGAGAAGGATCATTAGAATGTTTAGAGCTGATTTAATTAGATAAATTATTTAAAGAGGTTGAATGCAGCCTTTTTTCTTAGCATGGGAAGATAGATGATGATGTCAAACAAAAATCTTTCTACTTTTCTATGCTTTCCTAATTTTTGGTGCTACAAAGTAGTATGTTGATCATAGGGTATGCAGCATTATTTTCGCTTTCATCTTTTTTATTCTAGAATTTATTACTATTAACAGATTGAGATCTCATTTGTTTCAATATTTTTGAAGGCCTTCCTTTGACTATGAATCTTCCTTTATCAGTTTATTTATCACCACTTTAGTAAGTTTTTAACTCTTACTTATTCATTGAAGTGCTAAAAAATTGATTATTAAAACTCTGCATATTGCTTTTGTATATTTTTGCTTCATTAAGATCAACATCTGTTTCTTCGCTACTGATTTGAAAATTTTGATTTGTACTTTCTTGAGAATTTAATGTTTTTATTTCTTCAAATAGAGTTTGTCTTTTTTTAGGAGTTATAGAAGATTTACTTACTCTTTGTTATCTTTTTTCAACTTTTTCAAAGACATGGGGCATTAGCTTATGTAAATTTTTGATTTATTACTATTAAATATTTTCAGAAGCAAATTTTCTCTTTGCAACAATCTATTTTAATTTGTAAGATATTGATTAGTCTTGATCTGGATTCGAGTTATTTTATTAGACATCTTCCTCAATAACAATGTGTTTGTTCTTCTAAGATAAAGGATTATAGTTTGAGTCCATACTCTGGCGAGATTAGCTTGGAACTGATTGGTAGTTGCTTTAACTAATTTTATTTATTTTAAAGATAAGTCTAGATTTTGGAAGTAAATTTAAATCAAATTCTTCCCCACTAGATGAACAACTTTCATCATCTTCTATAGTATTTTGGGTTTAAATTATTTATTTGGAGTTAATGAGTCTCTTTAAATATTCTTAATTTTCTGATAATTTCTGTTTTTCAACGATTGACACTTAAAATTATTCATTATCATCCGCTCTTTTTGATATTTCAAGCTAATTTTATCTGTTTTGTGTTCCATGTTAATGAAGAGAATTACCACTTAATTTTTGTGTATTTTATGCCTCATTATTAAGCATATTTATATTATTGTGGATAAAGACACTATAATTAGAGTTTGGCTTATGTAAAAAATCCTTAGAAGTAAAATTGTTGTTGTTGATAGATTATTAAGATTATTCGCTTACAAATTAGCACTTCTATTAAATTTCTTCTTTTTGATTAATTTGTAAGTTTTTTAGATTGACTGAATTTCTATTATTTTACAATTTTTTGTGAAAATTATGAATGCCTTGACTATTATTCAACAAGTTAAACATTTCTTGAGTTTTTGCAGGAATTTTAATATTTTTCTCATCGTTTATTTAACCATGCTCAGTGTTACAATATTTTTTCTTGTAAAGATTAAGGAAGCTAGTTTTTTAAATTTATTATTTTAAGTCAATCAGCTACTAAACGTAGTCAGGCTAAGATGTTTTACTATTATTTTTATCTATTTTTTCATTCATTTAGTTTTCTTTTTAGATTTGATTTTTCACATAATTTTTAAAGCTAAATTTTTATGAGTCCACTTTGGCTGAGAGCTTATCCTCAGAAAAATTACACAGCACATTTTCTTTAGGGTTTTGAGAGTGCGGTCTCTTTTATTAAATCTTGAGATTTTAATTATTTTTATCTACTTAAGACATTTGTCAGAGGCTTGACAATGCGAGAGAAATTACTGGTGATAATCAAAAGGGAAGATTGATTGTGTTGTGATTATGGAAATAATATATGCACTTAGTTATATTTTTTACTAATTTATCTAATAATTTAATTATTATCAAATTTTAATTTACCTATTTTTTTACTTATTTTGATATTTCAATTAGTCAATCCACTTCTTCTTCTTTTTTTTTTAATTGAATATTAGTAAATTTCAAAGGAAAAAAATTTATTTTTCTTTGTTTGTAAAGCAATAACTAAAAATAAATTCTAATAGTCTCAAAATAATCAAACCAATCTAGAAAAGCATTTCAACTTTTATTCCCAGAAGAATTTCAATGCACACAAAAAATCAAAAACTATGCAACTAAATCTATTTATTCTATACGAGAATTAATAATATTATCTCTTTGTTTTTGTTGAAAATAAAAAATATCTATTTACAATTAATGATGCAATTATTGAGAATATTCATAAATTAGAAGTTTTCTTTAAAAGTTAAGGCAAAAAGAAAAAATTAACAATTTTTACATCAAAAAACAATATTTCTCATTTTAAATTTTTAATTAGGGCCTACTTACAGAATTACTCAAAGATTTTTCAATTAATCTAAAAGAAAATAGATACATTAATAAAGGATGTATTAACAATTTTACTAATTAGTTAGACTTTAATAATAAATTATTTATTCTCAAGAAATTAACGATTTAAAATCCTAAAATAAGAAAAATATGCTGAATTCTTTTAATTTTTGAAATTAAAAATCCTAAAAAATAAATCTTTTTGTTATTAATTTTAATTGTGTAAACAAAGGAAGAAAATATAAGTAAAAATTACACTTTTTCAGCTTTTGGAATTATTAACTATTTATTGATTTAGTTAGTTATTTTTAATACAAACTTGTGAAACTAAATCTAATCGAAAAAAATTTGATATAAAAAATCAATTCAATAAGCGCATTTAGTAAAGATTGTTACGTATTAATTTCATTCTTATTCTAAATATCGGTGTCTAAAATTATTTAATTATATTCTATCAGTAAAGATTCAAATTAAATATAAATTTGATTACTAAATCAAATTCACCTATTAATAATAATATTCCTAATCCTTATTTATTTGTAAAAAAAATCGCTAAAATTAACATTTCTCTTTTTCTTATTAAGAAGGTTTTATTTGACAATAGAAATGTTTTAATCATATCTTTGTTCAATCTTAAATTAAATAAACAAAATCACCTCAGCCACTCTTTAAATATTATTAGATGATTGATTATCATTAATATAGAGTAACTATTAAAATAAAAATCTAATCCTAAACAAAAATTATCTCTTAAATGTGGGAACAAAATAATTGCTCAATTAATCAATAAATTAGACACAAAATTTAGTATTAAATGTGTAAGTATTACACACATACAAATATTTTTAACCTTTAATAATAAATAATACATTTCGCTTTCACAAAAATATCATTTTTCCTAATTATTTTCAAAATTTCTTTAAAATAAATTCATAAAAAAGGATAAAATCATTTTTAAAAAGTTAAAAAAATATTAAAAAATTCAATTTTTTTATAAAAAATGTCTACTGAATTAAAATTTAAATAAATTTAATACTTATTTTATGATTATCATTTCTATTTATTTATTAAAATTATTATTCATTACAAGCAAGGTAAATAGTCTACAAGTAAGGGAAGGATTTCAAGGGTGTTGGATTAGCTTTCATCGTTATTTAACAAGCTTTCGTCTATCCTTGGAATTTCTACTCTTGTATCTATCTTTGCTTTTAAGACTTGGACAAGTTTACCCTTTTTTCTGTATATAATAAAAAATTATCACTATGAAGCATGAATAATATTTTAGCTCTAAAGCTCTTTGATATTTTGAATTTTTTAACAAATACTACAAAGATTAATTTTCATGAAATATGATTATTATTTATAAAAATGGTTTTGAATAAAATTTTCAACGATTAATTTCATTTTTTAATTTTTAGTTAAAATTATTAAAACTAATAAAACAGTTTACAAAAATGAATAAATTTAATAGTTCTATTCCAAATAATAGATTTAAAGAATTTATATGTTGTTTTAGTAACTTCTTATATGGCTTTTAAAAAATATGTTTCAAGATGAAATTAAATACTTCTTCCAGTAAAATATGGCCAAATACAAATAAATCTAATAAAAATATTTGGTTATATTTTGTTATTTTATAATAGAAATACAAACAAATTCCAATGTATTTAATGCGTGATATAATAGTAGGCTATGAAGGAATTCTTTCTAATATTGATGACTTGATAATAAAAAATGCTTGAATACTTTGGAAAAAGTATGTAGTAGGAAACTTAAAATAATTAAATATCTAGCACAATGATAATTAGATATTGTTTGTTGTTTTTAATCCTTTAATAAATCACTTAATTCATGCAAATAATAATTTTGATTGAATTTGTTTCATTTTCTTCCTATTTATTAAAACTTTCTATCCTCTAAATAGTTAATTTTTCAAAAGAAATAAAGAAGATTTAACTATTAAGGTTAATCTAGATATGCTTTTACTTAATATTAAGAATTAAAAATTTGAATTATTTGTATTTGTAGATATCTCTTTTTAAATTAAAAATTTTGGAAATTCTGGATGATACTTTGTTTATCTTTATTAATTATTATTTATTTGTTTATTAGTTTTTTATTATTATTTATTTATTTATTTATTTATTTGTTTTTATTTATTTTTTATTTTTATTGTATTTTTTAATTTTATTTATTTTTTTATTGTTTATTGATTATTTTTTTATCAAAATTTATATTTATCAGCTATATTCTCAATCTTGCATTGATTTTAAAATTATAAATGAGTCCTCTTGTACTTAGTTTTGCTAGCTTTTTTAAAAAAATAATTTTATAAATGAAAAGAGAGCTGGAATAAGAATAGAATGGATTTTTTTTGTTTTTTCGACATAGTTCTGCGTCAAACTGAAATTGGTTTAATTAATTAATTTCAATTTTGTTCAGAAAATTGATGAAATAAAGTTATTTATTTCCTTTGAGATGGTTTTGTATGATTGGCCTTTTTATGAAAGTACTCAAGCAACCTTTATGATGTCATTCATAAAGCCGATAGATTAAAAAACTTAATTTCATAAAAAGCCTAAAAACTTAAGTCTGGAAATGTTAAAAATTTGAAGGAAACAAATAATTTATTTCTTTTAGAGTTTAATAAAGTCTTCTTCCATGTTATTTGTACCTAATTTATATTTATTTAAGTTACCATTCTATTTATTTATTATTTTTGTTTTTTTCTTTTTTTTTGTCTGATTTTCATTTTAAGAATTCTTTTCTTTAATAATTAATTATATTATTTTTCTTCATAAGAAAAGTTAATAAAGAAATTTCATAAATAATTTATTTAAACATTATTTAGGCTCGAAATATTTAAATTTCATCTTTTTGGTTGAAATTATGATAAGTTTTATAAACATTAATCATGTTAAGTTTTTAGTAATGTTTTTGAAGTTTTAATTTTGTGAAAGATTTTTTTAAAATTAAAAAAAATTAAATAGACTATTATATTATAATAATACCATTTCATAATTATGCCTTATATTAACAAATATTAATAGCGATTACAGCAAATATTTGTGGTAATAGCAGTTATTAATAAAAATAATAATAATAATTTTTTAGTAATTTGAGTTATAAACATCATTTTCAGTATTAGAAAATTTTTTAATTTAAAATGAATTTTTAATTATTTCATACAAGTCATTTTTGGGATTTAACTAAATATTTTTTTTGAAAATTTAATGATTAGTATAAATAGTTAATTTTTTACATACAAATTTGGTTTATAAAATTAAAAGATTTGGCTGATTCTTTTTACTTTAAAAAATATATTTCCATAAATAAATTAATTTATATGAGATCGTTATAATTTATGCTTATTTACAAGACTAGTTACACAATCAATTCACTAGGAGATTTATCTGATACTTCTAAGAAGTATTTCTGAATATTTCATTCAGTGATAAAAAGAATAGAAGAAGATCACTTCTGAAAATAGAAATGTTTAATCTGATTTTTTGGATTTTTAATCAAACGAACATATTCAAATAACAATTAAATTAAAGAGTGTCATTTTTAAAGGTAAATTTTCAAATTATTACGAATCAACATATTTTTTCTTATAGAAAAAATTTGAAAGAGTGAAAGTATTTGAGTAATATAAATAGAAAAAATGTGGAAATAAATATTTAATTTAGATAAAAATCTGATTCCCACAATGCTTTTAGCTGAATATTTTACTTGTTATTTTAATAACATTCTATTTTTTTATTTTAAATACAACATTCGTTATATTAATTAGCTTTATTAAAATTAATTATCTAACGTATTGCCCAATGAATTAATTTTAAGATTAGTTAGTTAAATGATTGTTTTTTTTATTGTTGACTCAATTAGATTTAGGATAAGTCTTTAATTATTTAAAAATTTAAGATCTTAAAATGAGTTCATCATAAAATCCCACCTGCATTTAATTTAAAATAGACTAATAATTATTAGTATCTAGTAATCTATGATACAAATCTCGAAATGCTGAATGAATTATTAATTAGCTCAATTAGCTGAATGGATTGATTAGAAGCAAAAAAAAAATTTTAAATAAATGAAAAATGTGAAATCCAAATAATTAATATAAATATAGCATGGCTAGATCATTGATGGATAGATTGATTAAGGGATGTATAATGAATGAATATTAATAATTCTTCTGGTAGTTGAAAAAAAATCAATTAAATTATTTATCCCTAGTCTGACTTGCACACTGAATAGAGTTTTATGGATAAATATAAATTATCTAATATCGTATTGAAATAATCAAATGAGAAGAAAGCATAATATAAAAAATTTAGAAGCAATAGTTTTAAATAATCAAAAAAACAAAGTAAAGAGAACGAACAATAGAAACTCCAAAAAAAAATCATTAATAAAATAGAAAAAAAGCTAAAATCAATAGAACTAATATTTGATATTAAAAATTAAAACAAAAGCATGATGAATTCTCAATTATTAAGCCAACCTGTCAAAAGAGGAATCGCACTATTTGGCAATAATTTTGTGTTGCCATTTGAGAATTAAACTCACTTATCAAATTCTCTGTCTCTGCAGTACCTTTAATTTTGCTAAAAATATAACTCTACTAACCAATAAAAGCAAGCTCTATAAAATAAGATGAGGTAAACAATAACTACACCTCTTCAATAGTAAAAAATTGAATCTCTAAGCATCCCTTAGCCAAAATATTATGACTATTTAGTTTTAGCACCAAAGAAATGTGATGAAGTTCATACAAACAACTAAAGAGAATATTATGACATAGCAACAATTGTCACTCTACAAAAATGTGCTGAAACTGGAGCTATAATAGCATTAAGCAAAGGAGTAGATTCATTGGTTAGAATTAAGAAGAGTGGTCCTGAAAGTAGATTTGCCCCTTAGTACACTTCATGCAATCGTCTTATTGTAGAAAATGACCCCTACATTAGTAATAATTCAATAATCAAAGCTAGTGACCTTCCTTTTGTAGTCAAAGATCAAAGAAAACTCTTTTTCTGTGATTACGAAACCATTCATAATGAAGTACCTAAATATTCTGAAAAAGAAAAGGAGCACTTCGTGAGAGCAATATATGACTTAGCACAAAAAACAAATTTAAAAAATTTTAGTTAAAAAGAACTTCTTGAAGATTTAGCTGCAGATCCTAAAAGCTCAATGTTCCCTCGCTTGCAACTTTTCTAAATTCTGAAACATTTTGACTACAAATACTATTTCAATAGAGACAGTAGTGAATGGTTGGACTAAAAATATGAAATCCTTAAAGCTAAAAATGACTAATAAATTCTTTAATTTTTGCATTTTGTTTAGAAATAACTCTCTGTCTGAGTAAGTGAGCAAGTGGATGACATCTTAATCCCTCTTTAAAATCTTAATCTTTCATCTAAAAAAAACGAAAAAGAATTCTTAGAATTAATTTAATTCGTCTTGTTTCATTTAACTTATCTAATAAAAAACAAATAACTAACTAACCAACCAACCAATTGATTGATGATTTTTCAAAAACAAAAAAAAAAGCAAACAAACAAACACAAAAATTCATTAATTAGAGTTATAAACAATTTACTTAATTTAATTATTACTTATTTATAATTTCTTACAATCTTGATTTGAAATGAATGAATAAATAAATAATTAATATGAAAAATATTAACTTTATATAAAAAATATTATATCCAAATTATTTTCTTTAGATTCTCTATACTTTATATGTTATTTATATTCTATTTAATTATTTATCTCAAAAATTTTCATTTTCTATTTTAAATTATTAATTATTCAAGACTTCAAATAAAAAAAATCATTTATAAATTGACCTAAAAAATAATTATTTAATAAAATTACTCTTAAATATTTTTAAATTAAAATAAATAATTCAATTTATTTATTTATCTTTTCTTTTTGTTTCAAAATTTTCTTAATCAATTAAATTTTAAGATACTTCTTTAACAAATAATTTTTTTATTTTGGTTCAAATGAATTATTTATTTAATTAGATACATATACAACTCGATTATAAAAAAAATATAACCACATAAGAGGGAGGGCTAGAGATCAAAAATAAAAGATTTATATAAACTAATGTATTTTATAGTTGAAACTTAACAATATTATGATTATTATTCCTGTAACAAAAGAAAAATTTGATTAACTTAATTTAAAATTTATGACTATCGATTGATGTTTCTATCTGCTAATGAATATTAGGAATTTTTATTAACTTAAAAAAATGAATATTCTATGGTTAATCAATTTATAATGAAAAAACTCATTAAATTAAAGTATTATTGAGCAAAATTTATAAAAATTTTAAGTAATATTATTTACTGTAAGGCAAAAATATAATTAAAAAATAGTTTTATTTAGGTATTAAAAATAAAAATAAGTTCAACCATGACTTGAAGATTTCAAAAGTAAGTTTATTTTATTTCAACGATTTGTTTTTAAAATTTCTTCTTGTTATAAAATAATCATAGTAATAATAATGTGTTTAAAGCTGAATACTTGAATATTTATCAAGTATTTTTAAGAATAAGCCAACCAACTGTTTATTAAATTTAGAAATAAATTGGTGAATTCATCTTCTTGTTTTTTAAAATATTTTTTTTAAAATTTGATATTAAAATATGATGATTTATTCAAAAAGAAGAGGCAATTATAAATTTAACCATTAATTTAAAAAAAATGTTTTTATTTTGATATTTGATAAAAATTCAAAAAAAATTCATTTAAAATTTAATCTTAATAATATATCATGAGAAAACTTAAATTTATATTTAATGAGTATTCTTTTTTCATTAAATAACAAAAGCTCCTTAATTAAAGCAGGGAATAAAAAAAATCAAAAATACGTTTAAATTCTACTTGATTTAACTATTAAAATTAATCCTATGATTGCATAGATTATCGTTTTACTTATTTTACTTTAAATATTTAATTGTTAAGGATAAGATAAGAGTATTTCTGGCGTCTTTTCCCCTATATAATTAAATTAGTTGTCTTATTAAAAGGACTAATTATGGGCTCCCCTTCATATCAAAGTTGCGGCAGATGTTGGTTTGGTATTTTTATCATATGGGTTTAGAGGAATCTCTATAATTAACCAAGAGGGTAATAAGATACTGCATTAACAAGATTTTAGTAAATAATATGTTTAAGTTCTTGAAACAACTTAAAATGGATAGTATATCTTCATTGCTATATCATAAACTTTATATGTTTTTAACTTAGAGTTTTAGAATCAAGAATAGTTTGTCTTTTATGATAAAAAATTTAATTTAGTTTAAAATATAACTTTTGATACTAATATTTTAATATCCAATTATAACTAGTAGAGTGAAATACTTGCTTTAGCTACTTAAGGAGGATAAATTTTCATCTATAATACTACTGCAAAAGACTAATTATAAGCTTTATCAATTTTTAATTTAGGTTCTAATACTATTAACAGTGTTTTTATTTCAAATGATGGAAAATGGATATATATTGCAAGTGATCTTAAAGGCTTATTTGTTCTGAGGTTATAACAAAATTCATAGAAAAACAATGGTTTAGAGAGCCAATAAATTAGCATGGTAGTGGCTGGATATGGAACTTATGGGCTAAGAGCATGTTAAGTAATTTCTACCAAAAATAATGACTATGTTTTTGCTTTAGATTTCTGGTATGGGTTTTTTTATGCAAGTACTGAAGAAGTAGTTAAAAGCGAATAAAGTAAATATCCTATCAAATTATCTTTTAAAGAGTATTGGCCTTTTAAAGATATGGAAAAAACTTGTTAAGCTCTTTGTTTAAACTAAGATGAAACGCTACTTTTTTTAGGTGTTAGATCGTATGGAATTTTAATATTGGACATAAGCAATAAGAGCTAAATATAAGTTTTTCAACTTATATAGCTAGACTCTCTCATTTATTCTATCAATCTTTCAAAATAAGAGGATTATTTATATGTGAGTACTCTAGACGTACTCTTAACTTATGATAAAGATAAGCCTAATTTAAATTAAGATCTTCCTAACTTATATAATACCCATTAGATTAAATATTAAGAATTTTTAAGTTAGTAGTACAAATGGAGGTGCTATATAGATGATACTTAACAGTATCTTATAGGAGCATTTGATGCAGCAGGTCTTTATATCTTTCCTTTTGGAAATGATCCTTATTCGTTTGATGTCAATAAAAATTATCATTACGATGTGTATGTAGACAGTATCTACTTTGAAAAGGATAATAAATACATAGTACTACCAAGATACTTTTCAAAAAATAATTTAGGAATTTATCAGTATTCTCCTTTGGATGATAGCTTTGAATAGCAGCAAATATCATATAGTAACATGAAATTAGTAAAAGATTATACAAATAATTAGCTTGAAATCTCTGAAATGATAGTTTTTAGTACTGATTCTAAATTTGCAGTGTAAGTATATGCGATAGGTCTGCTTATTTATGATTCTACTGATATCTTTAATTTGAAACTCCTTTCGAGATGGAATAATTTAGACTTTATGATTGGTGAAAATCAAGGTGTTTGTTTTACCAGAGATAATAAATGGATTTATAGTACAATTAGATTTTTTGGTGTTTATCTATTAAATGTAGAGGATAAATCTAATCCTATTCTAATAGATTACATTAGAACTAATGGAGGTGAAAATGTTATTATGTCATAGATTTTTGATGTAATTTATCTTGTTGATGGAGTTTAAGGGTTTGCAATTATTGATTCAAGCTGCATTCCGAAATTGTAAATAATATCTAGAATAGATTTGTCAGGACATAGCCTAGATGCTTTATTCTTTAATAATGAATCTTATGCGTTGGTCACTTAATTGGTGAGAGGATTTCTAACTCTGATCGATATAAAAGATAAGAGATTTCCTTTTATAGTGAATAGCATCCTTTATGGAAATCAATATAGCTAAGCTTTGTGTATTACTCAAACTAAGTATCTTTTTGTAGCTACTTCTGAAGGAATCATAGTCTTTCCTATGTTCAGCTAAGTTTAAATACATACACATGTCAGTTTGATTTAAAATAATAAAGAAACTGGATAAAATCAACTTATTAAATTTTAAAAAGATAATTTAGTGCTAACAACAGGCTCCTCTATTAATGAAGAATATATATTTTCTGTAGGTTAATAAATTTAATTTAATTTTGCAATACTATATCCTAATGATTACAAAATGGAAATAACAAATATATATTGCTATATAGATGGATAAGTAAAAAAAACTCTAGAAAATATACAATTTAATTAACTTTAGTAATCTGTAATTCTTACAATAGATAAAAGCTTTCTTAATCTTAACTCAGATTAACCTAACTTAAATATTCTTCTTGTAAGGACAATTTTACCTCTAAATCCTCAATCATTTATATTTATTTCAGAAGACCAATTTGGCAAAGAAGGAATAAATTCTACCTAGTCATAAATGATTTATTCATATTTGAATTAAAAAAAAATATTGAATAAAGGAATTATTAGTGATAAATTTGATTTTGAAATACCATTCAGCCTTGAAACTAATTTTTAGAAAAAATTAATTGATCCTTCACCATTCACAGATAGTGAATACAAATAAATAACTTCAAAAATTAACGAAAAGATAAAATCAACCTTGGTTAAGTCTTATTACATCAATCCAATAAAGTTTTATGTCTAAACTTCTCTATTTTTTGATAATAATAATGTTAATGAATTCATCAAGTCTAATTCTCAAAATATAATTTCAGTTACTCTGTCCATAAATAGTAGAGATGGAAAATTAATATTTAATTCTAATCTTAGTATTGTATTCTAATTATCTGATTCTTAAAATCAGCTTGTAATCTAAGGAAGTACAGAAAACATCAATAGAATATTGTAGGGTAAAATAATATTTGCAAACAGTACATAAATTACTGCATAAAATTCTCCCAATATAACTTTAATCATTTAAGATAATATAAACTACCCTTTAGTTAAGTAATATACTATTCATGAGTGTTAATTTATCACCCTAAAATAATAATTAAAAGTGAAAAGTGAAAATAGCCTTTAATAATAAATTGAAAAATATTTGGAAGGAGGAATAGCTGATATAGATACAGATTATATAATAACATTTGCAGCTGATACATTTATTGTATCAGATTCTTAAGATTTAACTTATAAATGCTTTTATCTGTAATCATCAAATTAATTCATTCCAATACCTCAAGATTACTGGCTGTCGCTATCAAGTAATATTTAACTATCTTTAAAGGTTTCAACTACACAGAGCATGTATAAAAACTCATACACATTTAAAATTATAGCTTCTGATGGATATACTCAAGCAGAGGATATTTTTTCTTTAAAAGTTAGTCGAATACCTTTTTCATATGTTTTTAATTTATTAATTAAGATATTAGGGCCTATATTATTTGTCTTGGGAATTTACCAAGAGAAAAATATTTTTTTAAACATATATTATAGAAAAAGAGTCACTTTCTCACAAGAAATAATCCTATGTGATGAGCTTTATGTAAAAAAAATAGTTATCCTTGGAGAAACTTAAAGATTGTCGAAACAAATTTTAAGTAGATTATTTCACAAAATTCAAAACATGAAAAATTAATCTAAAAAGCAAGAACTTTAAGATGAAAACAGATTAAAAAAAAAAGAAAAGCCCAATAGACCTTAAAAAATGTCCAAAAATGAATAAAATATTCAAAAAAAGATGAGTTTATAAAACTTTATTGACCCACCAGATTTGAATAACATTCATTCTAAAAAGTTAACAAAATTGATTGAAAATTTTAAAAAGCAAAGCAACCACAACAGAACAACAGTTTTAGAATAAAGATATTTGAATTATGACGGAAATTTGCTGATGTCTAAAGTCATTTAAGACATTTAATAACACAAAATATGTTAAACTATTTAATACAATAGTTTTTAAGATGAGATTCACAGCACTGATTCAAAAATTTTTAGAGCATTAAGAGCTTAGTTATCTTACTATTTTTTAAACTTAGACAACAGATCTCTTACAGTTTATAGACTAATTAAATGCTTTTGTCTTTAGAAATTTCAGAGATGTGAAAATGATTGGTACAAATCCTTAATTGAAATTGATTTTTATGATGAAAATTACTCTAAAATAAAAAAAGGTAAGACATTTCCTAAATTAGAAATAAAATTTGATATCTTAATTAAAATTTTCTAGTTCTTTGGATTATTTCCTTTAAATTTAAACTATACTTAAAATACTTTTGAGTCATTTATTTAGTAATGCTAAAATTATTAAACAAAAATTAATATATATTTGATTAGAGAGGTTTTATTTGGTGATACTCTTGGATTTAATGTTGAAGAACCTTCAAAATATAAAGTAGCTTATGGATAGTCTCTACACATTGATCCATAAAGCATCAAATAAATTGTGGCATACAAAAAGAGGAAAATTAACAAATTTTTCAGATCATTTTTTTAATTCTTTAATATGGAGTATTCTCAACTTGCAATATCAAAAAATATGAGACTGCCATCTTGGCTTTACTTAGATTAAAAAAAAGGAGTTATTATTTTACATGGAATACCTAGATTAGATGATATTGAATAAATCTTACTAAGGATATATGATACTACAGGATTTGTAATACAACAGTTCACATTAAAAGTGATTCAAAACCAAAATCAGTAGAAACAAAGTAATAATATAGATGAAATATACGGAATAGCAGATGAAATAATCTTTTAAAATAACTTTAAAAATCCTTTTTTCATAAAAAATGGTCTTCTTTTCAATGAAAATTCAAATAAAATTCGCAATAAAAAATAACTGAATCTCTAGAATTATTCTTTTTAAATGAGTTTAATAAATTAAAGTAATAAAATTGATTAGGGTTAGTCTTTAGACTAAATAAACTAGAGAATGTAATCATATTAGCTGAAAAGATAAAAGAATACAAAGACTTAACTAGAAAAAATCTATCAACTATCATCTGTTTTAAATCACACTAACCAATCAATTGAATAGTCCCCAATTACCTCTGAATACAATATAAATTTAAAGGAATTCTAAACTCCTAATTAAAAATATGAAAATAATTTTAAAGCTGTTTAAAATACAATTTAACATTTTTGTGATACAGAAAATCAATTAAATTAAATATTTGAAAAAGACAAATAAATATTAATTTGATTGATAGGAGGACATTCTGAGAATCTAAGTAGTTGTTGATTTTCACTTCATGATATCATTTTTTTAAAAAAGTTAATATTCTTGTGGAATAATTTATTTATTTTATTTTTAAAATTTCTGTTACAACCCTCATTTTTACTACTTTTTAAAGCTGCAGCAAGCTGTAAAAATGTTCATATCTTTAAATAACATAATAAAGAAACCTATCTATCATTTTTGTTTTTCATTAAAAGTAATTTTTTATGTATCATAAAACCTAATTTATTTAAAGCTTTTTCTAATTTATTATCACCACATATAATTAAAAATTTTTTTTTACTTTAGATTTATTTGCTTTTTATTATACTTAAAGAGAGGTTTTATGATAATTTAAATCTAAAAGTATGAATCTACTCCTACTTAACCAATTTGTAACAATAAGTTAAATTTCTTTTTTAAAAGCT
The DNA here is from genome assembly GCA_000231825.2 of Tetrahymena elliotti 4EA. Taxonomy (NCBI): domain Eukaryota; phylum Ciliophora; class Oligohymenophorea; order Hymenostomatida; family Tetrahymenidae; genus Tetrahymena; species Tetrahymena elliotti. The sequence continues at coordinate 498,381 of JH720344.1, read as the reverse complement.
TTAGAGTCTTCATCCATAAAATTTAAACTTATTGTTATTTACTTATTTTATGAAGAAAGCCAATTTTTTAATTACTATACTTAAATTTATTTTGTAGAATAGGTAAAAAAAAATAATAATCTAAAAAGAAATTATTCAAAAGCAAATATCTTATATTTAGACAATTTACAGATAATGCTTGAAATTATTGTCATTTTTTATATTTTAATCTAATTGACTACCTCTAACTATTCTTCATAAGTTATCAAAGAAGTATATTCTCCTTTAATGAAAAGCTAATTAAGCTCAAATGATTACTTATGGACACCTCTTTCTGTGAGAGTAGCTGTTGATGTAGATTTAGTATTTGTGTCATGTGGGTTTAGAGGAATCAATATTATAAATTAATCAGGTGATAAGATATTGTTTGCTTAAGATCTTGATAGCAATTATGTTTAATCATTTGAATCTACTTCAGATGGTTAATATCTTTTTGTAGTCATTTCATAAAATTTGTATACATACCACTTAGATTTTTAAATTAAAGACTAATCAAAATTCATGATGTAGAACTTTGCTTTATTGTAGAACATAACTTTTACAAAAAATATTTTGACCACAACATATAATTAAAATAAAGAATTATTGATTCTAGCAGTTAGAGGTGGTGATATATTTGTATATGACATGACTGTAAAGAATTAGATTGAGTAAATTTCAACTTTTAACACAGATTCTGTTATGGTCAATAGTGTATTTCTCTCTAATGATGGAAATTGGCTCTATCTAGCTAACGATGTTAAAGGCTTCTAATTGTTAAATTTGTATGAAACCCTGCCTAGGGATTAAAAAGCAAGATAAATTAAGATTGAAATTGCAGGTTAAGGTACTTTCGGTCTGAGACCCTATCAAGCGATTGCAACAAAAGATAATCAATTTATCTATGCTTTTGATTTTTGGTATGGATTTTTTTATGCAAACTGCTCAGAAATAGTTAGGGGAAATTCAGAGAAGTACCCAATGTAGATATCCTTTACCTATTTTTGGCCCTTTTAAAACATGCAAACAACATGCTAAGTAATGACTATGAATAGCGATGAAACTTTTCTTTTCTTAGGAGTTAGGTCACAAGGCATTCTTATCTTTGATATACGATAAAAAGATAATATTCATATTTTTGAAGTAATAAAAATAGATACTCTGTTTTATTCAATATAACTTTCTAAGAATGAGAATTATTTATATTTTAGCAGCTCAAATAGTGTTTTTACTTACACAAAAGATTTACCAAACTTAAATGAAGATTTACCAAATTTATTCAACACTCACCAAATTAAGTATCAAAATTTTCTAGATTATTCATATAAATGGAGATGCTATGTTGATTAAGTAGATGAATATTTTTTTGGAGGATTTGCTTCAGATGGTTTATATATTTTTCCATTTGACAAAGATCCCTATAAATTGGATGTACATAACTTCACATATTATGATATTCAATTAAACTCTTTTTATTTTGAAAAATAAAATAAATATTTAGTGATTCCAAGATACTATTCACAAGAAAGTATTGGAATATACTAATACAAACCTTTAAATGACACTCCTCAAGAGAAAAATGTTTCACTTTAAAATATGAAGCTTATCAAGAATTATTATATTGAGGATTATTAAATCTCAGAAGGAATCACTTTTAGTTCTGACTCCAAATATGCTGTTTAGACATATATGATTGGCTTGATCATTTATAATTCCACTGATATCTTCAATTTAACTATTCTCTCGAGATGGAATAATCTTGATTTTATGCAAGGTGAAAATTAAGGAGCATGCTTTACGAGAGATAATAAATGGATATATAGCACTATTAGGCTCTTTGGTGTTTATCTCTTAAATGTTTAGGACAAGAAAAACCCCATTCTAGCAGATTATGTGGCAACACATGGTGGTGAAAATGTATTAATGTCATAACTTTTTGACTAGTATATTTACTTGATAGATGGCTTCAAAGGTTTTGGAATAATTGACACAAGCTTTGCTCCAAATTTAGAAATAATTGCAAAGGTTTAATTAACTGGATATAGTGTAGATGCACTTCTTTTGAACTAGGAGTAATATATTTTGATAACTTCTATGGGGAAAGGATTTCTAACACTTATTGATATCAGAAATAAAAATTACCCTTAAATAGTCAATTAAATTTCCTATGAAAATCAATATGGTTTTGCTTTATGTGCTCCACATACAACTTAATATATATTCATAACTAGTTCAGATGGAATAATAGTGCTTCCTACACATAGTTAAGTTTAAATTCATACACATGTGAGTTAAATCCACTTTAATGCAATTAATGGATAATAATATCTAACCAAACTCTCTAAATCCTATATGATGGCGAGTGAACACAACCAAGTACAAAATTAAGAATATATTTTTTAAGTAGGTTAAAAAATTCAATTAAACTTTGCAATATTGTATCCTATAGACCAAAATATTTTAATTAATAATGTTTATTATTACTTTAATGGAGAAAATTAACCTATTCCATCTTTCTTTACGTTTAACAAATTTTAATAATCTTTACAGTTTTTTGTAGATAAGAGTTTAATCAATAGTAGTATTAGTATGGATTATCCAAACTTGAATACTATACTCCTATAAGCATTGATTCCACTTAATACTGAATCATTCATATATTATTAAACACCAGATTCTAATGACAAAAGTTCAACAAATATTACCTAGTCATAATTAATTTACTCTTACCTTTAGGAAAAAAATATTATTGACATAAATGGTATCTTGAGTGATGAGTATGACTTTGCAAAGCCTTTGTATCTAGACTAATAATTTTGTTCTCAATTACTAGATCCATCTACTATTAAAGAAGAGAATTATTCAGAAATAATAGAATAAATAAATTGGAAAATATAGTAAACATTGATGAGATCTTTTTATATAAACCCTATAAAATTTTATGTCGAAACTTCTCTGTTTTTTGATAAAAAAAATCCTTCTTAATTTATAAAATCAAACTCCCAAAATGCAATATCAATAACTTTGTCTATAGAAAGTGAAGATGGAAAATTAATTTTTAATACAAACCCAAGTGTTGTATTCCAACTTTCAGATTCTCAAAATTAACTAATAATCTAAGGCAGTATAGAAAATGTCAATAAAGTTTTATAGAGCAAAATTATTTTTGCAAATAACACTTAAATTACTACATAAAACTCTCCAAATATAACCATAACAATTTAGGACGATATAAATTATCCTTTAATCAAATAATACAGAATTAATGAGAGTTAATTTATAGCTCTTAAACAGTAGCTAAAAGTTAATCATGAAAATAATCTCTAGAATCAGATTAACAAATAATTTCAAGAGGGTGAAGTTTATATTGAATATGACATAGCTTTTACTTTTTAAAAAGATTCATTTATTGTCTCTGATGCATAAGATCTAACTTATTAATATTTCTATCTTTCCTCCTCAAATGAATATAAATAAATACCACTTAATTTTTGGTTACAGTAGTCCGACAATAGTCAATTATCATTTAAAGGCTCAACTACTTCAAGCATGTTTTAAAATTCCTACACATTTAAAATTATTGCATCTGACAGATACACAAGTGCAGAAGATTAATTTGTTTTGAAAGTCAATAGAATTCCTTTATTTTATCTTTTAAATTTATTGCTAAAAATTATAGGTCCTCTAGTTTTTTTTATAGGTTTATTGTAGCAAAGAAGTATTTTTCTGAATGCTATTTTCAAAAACAGAGTAACTTTTGCAGTTGAAGTAGCCGTTTGTGGTGAGCATTATATGAAATAAATTATCATATAAGGATAATCACACAAATATTCTGAATAGATTTTGCTTTAATTAATTAATAAAGTTTAGAATGATAATAATTTAGATATATAATAGTAGTTAAATGAGAAAAAAAAATGCAATAATATTCAATTTTAAGCAAACGATGATAAATTTTTAGATAAAGCTTTGCAAATTTAGACAGATGAAGATAACAATGATTTAAAACATTTTTTTACTGGACATAATAATTTTATTCAAATTAAATTAATTTAAAATTTATAGAAAATTAAAGTACGTGATTAACTCTTTCCTATAGAAAAAAAATATTTGGACCAAAAGGGTAATTTACTTATGTCTCGTGTCATAAAAGATATTCTAGACCATAATATAAAAGTAAATTAAAATGAGAGATAAAATTTTGAGATTGATATTTAGAATACAGACTCTAAAATTTACAGAGCTTTAAGGGCTTAACTATCTAGATACCTATTAAATTTAGATCAAAGATCTCTGATAGTTTATAATTATATAAAATAATTTTGCTCTAATAACAATCAATACACCTTAAATGATTGGTTCAAAGTAATAGCTAAAATTGAATTTTAAGTTGATGATGAAATGAATTTAAATAATCAAAGCTATAAATAGCAAAAGTTGTTTCCTAAATTAGAGTTAAAAATTTATATTTTATCAAAGATACTTTAATATTTGAATTTGTTTCCATAGTAATAAAAAATAAATCCTAACACATTTGATTAATTATTAAAGTTATGTGCTCACTATTAAACAAATATTAATTTGTATTTAATAAGAGAAGTTATATTTGCTGATGTGATTGGGTATACTGGAGAAAAACCCTCAATTTTTAAAGTAGCTTTCGGTTAATCTTTGCACACAGAATCAGAAAATGTAAAACAGATTTTTGCATGTAAAAAGAAAGAAATGAGTAAATGGCTTAGACCATTATATAAAATTTTTAATTTAGAGTATTCTTTATATGGAATATCAAAAAATATGAGACTACCTACGTGGCTTTATTTAGACTAAAAAAATGGAGTAATTATTCTAAATGGAACGCCTGAATAGGATGATATAGAAGAAATTCTTATTAGAATTTCAGATAATACAGGGTATGTTATCAAGTAATTTATTCTAAAAATTGTAAAAAATGAAAATAAGCCCATTTAGAATGATAATGTTGATCAAATCTACGAAGTAGCAGATGAGAATAATTACAAAAATGAAAGTATTTAATAATTTAAATTTTAAAATAAACAAATACACAATATTTAAAGAAACTTACATAATAATGTACTATATAATGCTAAAAAACTTTATGAATTAAAGACTTTACAAAATCAAGATTTATCTGATTATAGTCTCAACTCTTATCAATAATCTCCTAGTAGAATGAAAGAGTATTAATTTATTAATAAATAAAACTCCAAAAATTATTGTAATTTAAATGCATACTCTCTTAATTTAAGTGAAGATTAACATTTTTAACTAAGTCATACAATTAATTATAACAAACTTGATCTAAGCATTTCTGAATTTAGCTAAAACCCAAAAAATTTATAAAATACAGTTATAATTACAGCTGATAATAAAGTAGTAGAATCTGAATCTTAAAACACAAATAATATTGATGAGGTTAATGAATGAGTTATTTGTGAATTATCAATTCAATAAAATATTTTAATTTTTAAAAATTGTATGTTTAACTTTTATTAGTAAAATAGGTGTTTGTAATAAAATATAAATCATATTTTTTTATAAAAAAATATTTACAACTTGCATTAAATAAGGTGATTAATTATGGCAATTTATATATCTAAACAATTTTAAAGATTTTAGTTGTAAAAATAATCATTCAAAATTAAATTTTGTGAAATAGGGATAAATTAATTTAATCAAAAGAAGGTATTTGCACAACCTTGATTATTAGGCCAATTTACTTTATCCAATCTCTAAACTGTCTATCCCGTTTTCTCTTCATACCAATCCTGAATTGTTTACCAGATAGTGAATTGAGATCCAGAAGGTATAGTAACTTTAGGATCATAGATGCTGTTTAAAAGTATACAGTAGGTTTGCTTATTTATGATTTGTTGATATTTTCAATGCGAAACTTCTTTCAGGATGGAGTAATCTAGATTTTATAAGGTGATAATCAAGGTGTTTGCTTTACTAGAAAAACAAATGAATTTATAGCACTTCAAGATTTTTTAGATTCTATCTGTTAAATTTTGAGGATAAACTTAACTCCAATTCTTACTGACTATATCAGAACTAATGGAGGTGAAAATGTAATTATGTCCAAATACTGCGACTGTGTTTATCATGTTGACAGAATGTAAGGATTTGGGATTATTGATTCAAGCTGCCCTAAATAGAAATAATATCAAGAATTTGTTTTTCTGGGGCACATGCCATAGATACTTGATTTATAAATAAAGAATCCTATGTGTTTTTTAATAAAATGGTGAGAGAATTTTTAGATATAAAAGATTAGAGGAAATATATAGTACTTTTGTATAAAATTTAATGATTTCTCACCTCATTCAAAAGAGCTATCAAAATCAATTTCAAATTTGAAGAAGTTAAAAAATCATAGGGCTTTCTTTGACTTTTTCAGGATAAAAATATTTAAATAATGATGGGAGTTTGCTTATGTCAATTATCATTTAAGAAATCTTATAATACAAAATTTGGTTTTTTCTTAAATTCGAGAATTTTTAAGATGAAGTTAAAAACACGAATTCAAAAATCGATAAAACTTTAAGAGCTTAACTGTCTTTTTATTTTTTGTATACATTAAGGCGTTAAATATTCTATAGATATATTAAGTAATTTTTTTTTGGTAATTGAAAGCATGCAAAAATTATTGGTATAAGACAATTGTAGATATTGATTTTGAAGGCAATACTTAGAAAAATTATAAATATTCTAGTAACAAGAAATGTAAAATTCCCTAAATTAGAAATGAAATGGGTTATCTTTAACTAAATTTTGTATTTTTCCAATTTACAAATAATCAAATTAAAATTAATATATTTTTGATGAGAGAAGTTTTATTCACTGAAGCTTTAGGGTTTAATTTAGAAGAGCTATCAAAATTTTAAGTAGCAGCATATGGATAATCTCTACAAATAAATATTCAGATTTTTGAAATAATAAAAATAGATACTTTGTTTATTTCAAAATAAAAGAATGAAAACTATTTATATTTACAAGCTTGAATAGTATTTATACTATCATAAAAGATTCACAAAACTTAAATTAAGATTTATCAAATTTATTCAATATTCAAAAAGTTAAGTATCAACATTTTCTTGATTAGTCTAAAAATTGGAGATATTATGTTGATGAAGCAGATGAATATCTTATCGGAGGGTTTGGTTCAGTTGGTTTATACATTTTTCTGTTTAATAAAGATCCCCTATCAATTAGATATTAACTTCAGATATTACGATATTTAATTAAATTCTTTAAACTTAAAATAAAAAAATAAGTATTTAGTGATCCAAGATACTATTCCAAAGAAAGTATTGGAATTTACTAATACTAACTTTTAAATGACACTTCTTCAGAGAAAGATGTTTCAATAAAAATTATCTAATTTAGAATTATTAAGTTTCAACTCCAAATATTGAAAATAATCAAAAGGATTACATTAACAAATAAATTTAAGCTTTTTGAAATCTTACCATTTTAAATAATTTATTCTCTTTAATAAAATTCTAAAACAGATTGGTAAAATCTCTTGTTTAGTTTACATTATTTTATCAAAAGAATTATTTCTTTTTTATTTCAACATTTATGTAATAACAAGTAAATTAAAAAATACATCCCTTTAGAACTTTTCTAAAATCATACAAAAAAATACTGAGAAGGAACTGAAATAAATAAATTTAGTTCTAAAGTTTTTAAATTTATTAATTATTCATTAGCCAATCAAGTCAAATGAACTTAATCAAAAAATATTTTTATTTTTAAACCAATAATTCTTGATCCATTTTTTTTCATATTTATTTTAAATTAAAAAATTGATTTTGTAAGCATTCAGATCAAATAAAAGTTGGGGGGATAGCAGGTTATTTTTATTATATATGTTAAATAATTAATTCTAAAATTTTCATTTTGACAATCAAAATCCTAAATTTAATAAAAAATCAAAAAAAATGTCCTGTTTTATTTCCTAATTTCATTTTATTGAGGCATTAAATTAAGGAGAAGAATTAATTGAAGAATATCAAAAATTAAAATATCATTCATGAAAATCACTTTTTAAAAATTTAAAAACACAAACTTTAAAATAAAGATTTTTAAATGCTTTTTAAGAATGAATGAGGTTTATAGTATTTCAATTTTCTGCCGTATTTATATAAAATTTTTAATACTAAAAAATATTTAAGTTTTAAAATTTGGCAAAAAAATAAAATTATTTTAAAAGTAGAAAAAAAAATTATTTAAAGAAGTAGTCAATTTATGATTTTTTTTTTGAGTATTTGTAATGAAATAAAAATCAAATTTTTGATTCAAAAAATATTTACAATTGGCATTAAATTAGGTGATTAAATATTAATTGATTATGGGAATTTATTCATCCAAACAATAAAAAAGATTTTTGATGTAAAAATAATCATTAACAAATAGTTACAAATTCAATTCTTTTAAATTATGGGTAAAAATTGGAAATTTTATTCTTTTATAAAAAGTAATATAATAATTAATCAAAAAAAGGTATTGGCACAACCTTAATTATTAGGCCAATTTTCTTTATCTAATCTCTAAACTGTCTATCCTGTTTTTCCTTCATACCAATCCTGAATTGTTTACCAAATAGTGAATTGAGATCCAGAAGGTATAGCCACTTTAAGATCATAGATATAGTTATCCTAAATTATTCCGTGAAAAGGGCAGCTAACTAGCCAAGCTCCCCATTAATTTTTTTATTTCAAAATCGCACTCACTTAATCATATTCTTCATCTTTTAAATAATCCATAAAATCTAGAGTTTCTTGATCACAATTATTAAAATCATATGAGCATTTAAATTTGTAAATTGCATGATATTACCATACATCATATAGTGAGCCTACAATAAAAGTATCAACATTAATATATTTCCATGAGTATTCAGGTAAAATACATTTATAAAACTCTTCATCTTCTCCGTATTGATATTTGCATTCAGGGAAAACTGTTGCATAATCATCATTTTTTAAGAATTTACCAAATGTTTGCAAAGTCTTATGGAAATATTTTGTTTCATCTAGGAAATAGCCAGAGTCAGGAATTGCTTTCACTTAGCTTTTATTTAAAACTCTTTATAAATAATTGCTATATTAGTATGTTCCCAAAGCTCCTGCAGAGCCTCCTGAGAGTATAACATTTTCATTTTAACTTAATCCTTTATTTTCAATCAAGTGATTAGTAATTGCCTTTATTATTCCTTAACCTCTAAAATACAGTTGTCTATCCTTGTATGTCACAGTCTTATCCCCTATATAGACACCTCCATCACAGGCTGGAACTATAACGAGATTCCAGTCTCCAAAAATAGGGTTATCACCTGAAAATATTCCTTATGCTAATTCTCCAGGGAGCTTAGTAGGTCTACCAATATTAGATCCAATTTCTGTAAATGATCTTTCATAACAATTTTCTAATATTTCTTCTTCAGTGGGAGCAGCACAATTACCCATACCTATTAAATAAATCAAAGTATTATTTGTAATACCTTATGAATAATAATATCCTGGAAAGCTTCCATCTAAACAACGAGCATTCTCATCAGTTGAAATGCTGATGAAATTTAAATCCCTCTATGCTTGCAAATTACTCTAAGCGTAGTATAAGGTAAGAGCTATTAGTGTTGTAGCTGATAAAATAAAATAGTTAATGTTCTTCATTTGATTAAAGTAGTTTATCTCTCTCAATTTTAATATTTGTATTTATTGAAAAATATTAATAAAAAATATTAAGTTTAATTGCTTTCTAAAACTAATTCAATTACCTATTTGCTCTTTTTTTGTTTTTGAGTTTCTCAACCTAAATTTTAATAAGTGAGAGCATCACTGAAAGATATCCAACTTATTGTAATAATCTGTATTTAAAAAAATACTTACCCTAATTACGCCAATTCAATCTTTTAAATTTCCCTCTTTTAGATATTAAGTTTATTGTTCTCAATATTTTCTAAGATTCTAAATCACATTTTTATTTCATTCTTTTTATCTTGGAAATATTTTTCTCAAAATTTAAAAAATATTATTTCAAAGTAAAAAAATAATTTTCAAATTTAACCAAATATAATTTGAAAAGCAAAAATTAAAAATTTAAGTGAAATATAAATGAATAATTTTCTATGTTAATTAAAATTATCATTTAAAGGAAATTGGTTAATCATGGAGTAATGGATAAATTAATAAAATATATGAACCAAAAGAAAAAAAACAATTATTAAATTTAATAAATAAATGTCAAATTTAAATATGTGTTTCTAATGTTTTAAAGTAGACATATGCTGCTGATTTAGATGCAATAAGAAGTACTTGACAGCTGTTGGAAAGTGTGGAGTTTATGATTGTATTCAAATAAATAAAAATTTTAAAATAATTATTTATTTAGTTTTATTTTTAAAATAAAAATGAAAAAGCTAATTATTATTTAAGGTTGAAAGCTTTGTTTTTAAAAATTATTAAACCTAAGTTATTTGAATATTGTGAAAATAAAAATAAAAATTTTTTTAATCTTTTTCAAATTGAAAGATTAGAAGGTTTATTTTTAATTGAATAATCCAAATTAATAAAAAAAAAGAAATTTTTTGGTTTCAATAATTAAATAAAAATAAATAAATCATAAATTTCCAGCAAAAATTTATTCAATAGATAGAGCTTATGATTATTAAGCTGCTTATCTTACTAATATTTTAAATATAAAAATAAAAAAAATTTAGAATTGAAAGTAGAAATGTAAATTTGAGATTATTTTAAAATATTTTTGAAAATGAAAAATGCAAGAATCACTATTACTGAATAATCTGAATAATTTATATTCATAATTTTAAAATTGATTTTTTATACAAGGATGATAAATGAATATAAATTTATACAATTGATTTCATTTTATTAGCTTTATAGAATTTAATAAGATAGATAAATAAATCTGTCCAAAAATGTATTTAATATAATATTGTTATTATAGACTATATATATATTTCTTTAGCTTGAGAATTTATGCTTGAATATTAGTAAGTTAGTGGGAGAGTGAGTGAATTTATGTGTTTAAGTTTTCGTATAAAAATTGCATATTCCTAATTAAAGATTATTACAAACAGAATTATTCAAGGCTAGTTTTTAAATTATTTATTGAATTATTAAATAAAAAATATTTTTAATTTTAATTATGATTTTAACATTTATTTAATCTCATTTAATTTTATTAAAAGCTGATATAGCTTATTTTTAAAGATATTTATAATTGATTCAATTTTAATGAATTAACAAGTTGAGTTACTCAATCATCAAGTTATCTTGAAGGGTTTTACATCACAATTCTACTGGAATTTATATTTGAATTATTATTTGTATTGGTTGTGTTACTATTTAAATATTATTAAAGTTGAGAATTGCTACGATCAGAATGTGTATTATATGTATTATGAGTAGCTGCTGTTGAGCCTGTTCTACTACCATTACTACTTTGTCTTTTAGCTGATTGCATTCCATCATAATTGTAACCAGCAAATAAATCTATTTTAATTAATAGTTTTTAAATAAATATTTCATGATCATAAGAAAATATTACTTTGAACAGAGTTTCTTCTAAGCAATAAACCATTTTATTAATTAAGATCTTCATTTGTATCTCTATCATCAAGTGATATTTATTGGCGATAGTCGTAGTTATCTTCAATAGACTATTAGAAAATACATATTAATAATTAAATTTATTTTTCTTTCCTTAAATGTATTACTTATGGAACGAATGGTGATTCTAATTCTTTATTTTAAAGCTTTTACCATGGGAAATTTCTTAACCAAGGATGATTTTTAACTTCTTCTGGACCATTAATACCCAATCTATTCATAGGTTTTCTCTGAATCATCTATTTTATTAAGAAATCTTATAAATTAAAATAAAATAAAATAATTTTTAGATTACTCTATTAACAAAATCAGCAGCTTCAATAGACCAACCATCTGGAATTTCATGTTTCTTTATTTGAACTTACTTAGCAAGAATTTAATCTCTAATTTCTTTACGACTTCTTCCAAGATATGGTCTCTAAATTAATTTAAAGATATTTTTGATATGGTTTACTAAAATTATTTATTTACTCTTCCCATCATGAATTCATATCCAATAACTCCAACTGCAAAGTAGTCAACAGCAATACCATGATTTTATCTACACATTACTTCAGGTGCCATATAGCCAGGAGTACCTGAAGTATCTTAAGAGTTTTCAGGCTTCCATACACGAGCAATACCTAAATCTGTAACTCTTAAGTATCCTGAATCATCCATAACTAAATTCTCAGGTTTTATATCTCTGTGTATAATATTATTTAAATGAAGATATTCTAAACACATCATAATGCAGGCTATGAAAAATCCTTTTTAATTAAAGTAATCATATAAAATAAATAACCTTCTAATAATTTATCTAATTTTACTTGTCTGGACTTCTGAAAATCTTCTATGTTTTCCTATGTGGAATCTTAAATCACCACCAGTCAATAGATCCATAACTAAATATAAATTATCTCTATCTTAGAAAGCAAAATTCATATTAACTAGGAATCTTTTTGTAAAATAAAAATAAATATGACTTCTTATTTAAGCATAGTTTAATGATTTTTTTACGGATTTTTTAATTAACTCAGTAGTTATCTCTCACTCATGACAGAATTTACACTTCTTTTTGTGATAATCCTAAATTAAAAAATTATTTTATTATGTAATTAAAATGTAAAGTTTTCAAATTAAGATGAAATTTTACTTTGATTTAGACATTTCTTTCATTGCATATACTTTCTTAGTTTTTTTACTATCAACTTTCCAAACCTTTTTTATTAAAAGTAAGAAATAAGTTTAAAGTTAAATGATGAAATGAATATACTTTTCCAAATCCTCCCTTTCCTATAACATAATGAAAATTAAACATGTTTCTACTCATTGTGCCAAAATAAAATGGATCTTTGATGTCAACTATTTTTTTAAATCTTTAGATTTTGTCTTTTCTAATCAATATGTTTACGTGAATTTTGAATTCTCATGGGAGAAGGCTCTTATCTTTCATTTTATCTAGATTCGTTGCGCGATTCTACTCCTCTTGATGAGTTTTTGGAGACACTCTTTGAAGGCATTTAATCATTTGTTTAGAAATTATTGAGGAATATATGATTCATAAAGGGAGTTCCTTTATATTTCTCAAGAAGCTATTACTCCTATTACTTAAGAAATGTAATAAAATTATAAATAAATATTGATTAATTTGGGAAAATTATTAACAAAAAATTAATGGTAAATTTGATGGTTTTATTTTTATTCGTTAATTAATTAAGGAAACAAAGAAAACCAATCATTCGCTTTCAAAATCAATCAAATTTTTTCATCAAAAAATATCTATTGATTAATTAAAACTATCAAAAGCAGTTTCTTTCTTTCCTCCTGCCATTTTTACTTTTTTTAAAATTTCAAAGCAAATTTTAATCTTAACAATAAATGAATTTCTCAAAAAAGAACCATTTTATTTTTTCAATTTTAGGTTTCTTTTATTAATTTATGTTAGTTATTTTAAGAGATAGAATTGATTGCAATATTTGGAGTTAATAAATAGGTATTTTTACTTTTAATTAAATATATTTTACTTAGCGATAGGATTAAGGTGGAGCTTAAGGAGGATATTGTTGATTTGACTTGCTTGTAGAACGGTCTCTATGTGATTCAGGTCTGTGTGAATCTATCCTATCCATAGATTTGTCGTTTCTTGAGTTGTTTCTACTGTAAGAGTGGTGATGATTGTTTGGGATTCCACTTGCATTGTATCCACCAATAGAAGCAGCTGCTCCAGATTAATTTCCATAGGGAGCGCTGCTACTGCTATGAGGATGATAATAAGACTACTGTTATTATTATTGGAGTTGCTATTGCTATAAATGTAGCTATAATTATTATTACTACTAATAAATTTATAATTATTGTTGCTGTTATTAATACCCTTAAGTCTATCCTTACTATTATCCTCCTTATACTTGTACAGAAGTTGAGGGTTAATACATAGAGTTATTATACTCTCTGCGAGATGATCTACTAGCAAGGTATTAAGAGTGAGACATATGATGAGGAGAAGGTACAGGAGAGTGGTAATTTGAATGGTTACCACTTGCAATATGAGAGTTATTATGAGAAATTTATTGTGATTGCTGTTATTGTTATGATAAATGCAAGGAGATTACTTTAGGTTTTTCAGGTTAAGAATTTTTGTTTACAGGCTAACTATTTCCATAGCTGTAGGGGTTGATAACTGAAGTTGTATTGCTGAGATAACTACTTATATTTGTTGCATTTAAACTGTTGTTATTTTAATTGCTTACATTTGGATTAATATTTTACATGAGATTATTCACATTAGGAATATTTATACTGTTACCACCATTATTAACGTTAGAATTATTAGCAACCATTAAATTATTTATCATGTTAGTGTTAGTCCCACTTAAATTTAAATTACTGTTAGGATTATTTCCTTACTATGCTGCATTTTCAATAAATATGCTACCATTTCTTGAATTTGGCTTTGAAGAGTTCAATGACTTCTTTTAAGAAACATTTGCTGAATTAGCTATCATAAATTTATTTTTATTATTATGAGAGGCAGAGAAAGCTGGAAATTTAACACGAGCAGAGCCTATGGCAGAGTTATATCCACTTCCATTTCCACTATTTCCTCCTATTAAGTTATTTTAATTCATGTTTACACCTTCTTCTAATTTGTCTGAGTATTTGTAATTGTATAGCTCCTTTAGATTTCTTATTCCTTGTATATGAGACATGCCCTTTTTAATCAAGTAGCTGATGATTTTTCAATGGTTTGATGTAATATTTTTTGCTTTCAAAATTGCTATAAAATTTGCGCTTATTTTGAGAATGATTGCTTAAATGTTGCCTTGATTAATAAAATTTTTCTATCTAAAATATTTTATGAGTGAGTGTGGTCCTTCTATTTTTAAAATAATTATAATTGTCTTCTAATTTATTTTAAGCTATTGTTTTATAGTTTATATCTTACTTCAAAAATCCTTTGATTAGTAAAAAAATCTTCTTTCAATAAGAAATCAAATGCGAATTTTCAGCTATTCTATTTTTCTTAGATTATTTAATTTGTTTCTTAGAGCTGACTATCTATCTATGTATGTATGTATATATCGCTGCTCTTTATCTTTATTTGATTTTTTAATCATAATATATTTATTTACTATTTTTTTAAAGTCGTTTGTGATAACAACAAACACAATAATATACATATTTTGGTTGAATTTCAATTATTAACTACATAATGTACATCCAAAATTAGTAATTATTATTAACTTGCTTAAAGTCTTTACCAGCTTTTTATTTTCAACCTTTTATTTAATTATTTAATTATTTCTTTTGATTTGATTGTTAGTTTTTCTGTTTATTTTTTATTTTCTTCTTCATTCATTTTTTCAATTTTCCATGTATTTAGATTATTTCTAAATGTTTCACTTAATATTTGGTATTTTAATGGATAAGACCATTCCTTATTTTTTAACTACTCATTTATTATATTTTTCTTTTCATCCATCAAATATTGATCTTTCCATAATTATTTTATCTTTATTAAGTTTCATTCTGTTTATTAATTTTTTACATTTCTCACTACTCAAAAAACACCATTCATTTTATTTATAATAAAATTAAATTCCCTTATCTTTTATTTTCTTAGTATCTAAATAACTAAAAATATTTTAATGGATTCTATTATTTAATAGGCATATTACTTACAATAAATACATAATCTTTGTATAAAAACTTAAAAATATTTAATTAAAAAAAAGTAGAAAAAGAAAAAAAAAAAACAAAAAAGATTTTAAAATAGCAAATTAAAAACTATGGGTTAAATAAAAATATTAACTTTCTCCAAATAATGAGATTTAATGAGCTAAGAAGATATTATCTAATTCTTGAGTAGGTTTATAAGTGATTTAAAAAGGTATGAAGATTTTTAAGTTATAGCATTAGGAAAGTTTGGTTTAGTTTTAGGTGCAACAAATATTATTGAAAAAGACATGTTACCTTGAAAATTGCTGCTGTTGAGGATAAGCTGATAGATGAACTCAAGAACACCATATCACTAACAAAATAATTAAATTGTACCAATGTAATTTAAATCTATCTGTTTGATGAAATAAAATTTGTCAATACTTCAAATAAGTATTTTCTAATCGAAATGGAGAGGTGTGATATGAACCTCACAACTTTTCTTAAATTAAGAAAGAAAGATGAACAACTTGATAACGAAATAAAAATTGACTTATGCATTCAAATAATTAATGCAGTACAAGCAATTCATAATAAAAATATTATCCTTAAAGATATAGAACCAGATAATATTCTAATTCAAATAGAATATGATAAAAAAGTTCTAGTTAAGATAGCTTGCTCTGAATTAAGTGAAGAATTAAAAGCAAATACCTAATACCTTTCTAATTTTGCAGGCAAAATTCTTTACTTACCTACTGAGGATTAAAAAATTAATTAATGATCAAAATCAACAGATTCATACGCTTTAGGTTTAATCATATTAGAGACTGATAATTATTCATCTCTTTTAAATATGATTTTTATCTTTATCATAGAGATTTATGTAACCAATTCGAAGTTCCCTTTCCTTCGTACCCTTATATTAACAGAAATTCATTGATTTATTAAGTTGCATAATCAATTTTCAAGTTTTATCCAAAAGAAAGAAATTATCTTAAGAATTGTTTATAAAAACTACTTTCTCATTAAAATAATTCATAAAATAGTCAAGTACCTTAAACTTATTTCCATATTAAACAATATTTAGCTGAATATTAGCGCTTAGAAAATAGTCAAAAACCTTGTGATGAAAGCGATTGGATAAAGTGTGATGATACAAAGATTTAGATTATGATAAAGGTCTATCTTTAATATAAGAAGATATATCTAAGATATCTGAGCTTAAAGAAGCTGCTATTACTTATTAAAAAGGAAGTATATTGGTACTCATAAAAGTTACATTAGCTACAGTTTCTATGGTTTATTTGATTAAGATGATCAATTCTAATAAAAAGAAAAGGAATCAAGAAGAATAAGATAATAGATGTTATGGTGATAATCATGATTGGCTTTTAATTGAATAAAATAAAGAATTTACTTGCACTAAAGCAGATAGCTTCTTTTGTTAAGGTTACATTAATAAGCAATATCATGGTAAAAAGTGGATACGTAGAATATCATTAGAAGACAAAGATGAAGAAAGAGATACAGAAAGAAAGAAATAAATAAATCGATTTATGTAAGAAATATGCCCACTGTGAAAGATGTCATCCTAAATCTAAAAATTGAATCACTTATTATCTTAATAAAACTAAAAAGTAATTTTATTTGTTTCTTGTAATTTTTTCCGAAATAGTTTGAAGGATTATTAATTTGCTTTAATAAATAAAATATTTGAAAAAAAAAACTATATTAAAGAGCGCATTTGTGTGGAAATAACTAAACTTTGTAAAGATTCCCACAAAAACGCTTAGTTCTTGTTACAATTAATTTTTACAAAGAAATTGAAGTGTATTTGTTAAAATTGTAAAAAAAAATTTTTTAATCTTTCTTTTTATTTAATAATAAAAGAATGAATTTTATTAATTTTAATATGGTTGCTAATCAGCTTTTTTAAAAATTATTTATTTTATATATAAAATATTCAGAAATATTTTCTTACTAACTTAAACCATTTACAACAAGCATTAAATTTATAGCCAATTTTTTTCAAGTATTATTTATAATAATAATATCAGATTAATATATCATCAACATTATTTTCTGTTTCTTTATCTCACTTTTCATTTAATGACTTTGAGTCACAAATTTATGGAGGATGAGTACTTTATCTTGTTTCTTCAAAAATTTTAGTTGACTACTCTTCCTTTAATTCAAACTCTGTCTAAAGTAATTTTTCTTAGAAATTAAATATTTTTAATTTTATTTTCAAAAAAAATAAGATGAAGGACGCATATATCTTGACTGAAATTCTAATGGAATAATAAATAATTTGTATTTATAAACAATTATGTTAGGGAAAATGGTGGAGTGTTTTTGTTAAATAGCTCAGATATATTTTTCTAAGATTGTTAATTTATTTAGAACTAAGCTACTATAGGAGGAGTTTTAAGATACTTCTAATTAAAGCCATAACTTTTAAGATAAGCACATAGGAGTAACAGTTTAGACAGCTATAAAACAACCTATAATAATTCTTGCTCAGAAATAGAGGTGATATTTTTGGAAACAATTTTTGTTCTTTTCCAAATTATGCCTCAATAAATAATCAAAAACTTTACAACTCAATGGAATATAATTTTAGTAATACTTAAAGTTGTTCTTACAATCAAACTATTGTTGTTAATTTGTATGATGAAGAGTGGACTAAAGTCTAGCTAAAAAAAACTCTTAACCTTCCTTAGAAAACAAAGGATGAATTTGAAAAATATTTTGTATACTTGTCTGAACAGTTAAATTAAACTAAGATAGGGGTATTGGAGAAGATATTAAATGATAGTAATATAATTCCATGTGATAAATCCAAAGACCTATGTAATGGAGATGAAAAAACAAACTAATGCTCAGAAGGGTAATATTTTACAAGACTTATAAATTTTAAAAAATCTTATATATATGTATAGTACCCTAGGGTACTGCCTTATAAGGCTACATACAGTTATAACAAGTATTATTAATATCTGCCGATGACAGCTTAGTTAAATCTATGTTGGACTAACCACTTTATGTCATTAGATTTATTATATTTGTATTTTTTTTTTAATTTGTATTATGATTTTTGTGTTTTACTTTTTTTTCACCTGGTTTTTGGTGTTTATTTATTTTTTTTTCTAAAAAATCTTATGAGTAAAAATGAGAAATAAAATTATTAAAAAGAAAATAGAAAATTGGTTTTTACAAACCAATATTATGTTTCAACTCAACTAATTTCATTAACTTTATCAATTGTTTGTAAAAAAATAAGAAGGATTGGTCCTCTTTGTGAAACATGTGATACACTAGGAGTTTTTTTGAACAAAACTTATGGAAGAGTGAGTTTTGGAATAAATTGTGTTAAATGCGAAACAAGTGCTTTAAAGATTTTACCTTAGGTGATATTAAGCTTGATTTTAGTATTCTATTTAGCATATATACTTTATTGTACAAGAGTTAATCTTAATTTGATGCTATAAAATTTACTATTGCAACAATTTGGATTTATTAGATTGGGAGTTACTGGAATATTGGAGAAAAATCTTTCTATAACAGAATACTTATCTATAGATATTTATTATTATAGGTTCAATAAATTAAAAAGATACATTCTAAAATGCAATTATTTCTTTACTATCACCAGTCAGATCAAACTAAAACTCTTTTGATTGCTTATTTAAAAGACTTCCTTAATAGATTTCCTTTTGTATCAGATATTAATCAATATTATTAAAGGTTACTCTAAAACTTCATTATCATCATTTAAAATAGAATATAAAGTAAATCTATTTTATTTAACAACTTTCATTATTTTTCTTTAAATTAATTAGAAAGATTCCCTTATTGCATGCTTGAATTTTTTATTCTTTTTTGTTTAGTGGAGCGCTTTTGAATTTCTTAACTAGCCATTAGCTTGCAAGCCCATTTAAAATAAATTTTACATAAATTTTTACTTACTAGAAGAATGTTATAGTAGAAAATATACCTTATTAATCTTTAATCTTTGCTATTATTTTTCCTTTGCTTACAAGTGTATTCAATTTTTCTTTAGAGAAAGATGGTAAATAAATTTTTATTTAAATTTGTGATTTTCATGTTTTTAATTAAAAATAAATCATTTAATAAAACTTAAATTTAAATATTTTCTCTAAATATAAAAGCCTTATTAAAGATAGCAACATATTAAGATAGACAAAATACAACAATAAATATTCTTCTCCACAATACAGAACAATAAGTACTCTAGCTTTCTGGATAAATAATAGTTTATAATCTCTAGTTTCTAGTTATTTTAAATATTCTAAAAGCATATTTAGAAGTAATAATTAGACTTCACTATCATAAGCTTAAAAAGTGGAGCTGTTTAAAGTTTTTTAGATTTATTTTAGTAAGAAAATCATGCTTTTTTCATTAAATTTAAAGTTTTATCAAAAATAATACTCCATCTCTATATCTATCTATTAATTTTCTAGGCTAACCACAACCCTTTTAATAAATTTAATAACTTTTAACTTCTTCGACTCCATGTTCATAATTATATTGAAAGAAAAAAGATAGGTAAGCTCCATTTTTCATATCTTTAGTTGATTATGAACTTTAATCATCCAAGGAAGACTTCTGTTGTAATTTCAAGCAAAAAGCTCAATAAACAGCATAGACGTAAATTTAAAAATGCTAATTTATAAATTAAATCAATTATATTTTGACAATTAGACCCTCTCTTAGAAAGATATTACTATCTTAAAGATTTTAGAATTTTAATAACTCATCTGAAACTAGAAATTATAAACAAGACATATCACCTATATCACCTGATATTTTTTAAAGTAGTAGATCAAATAAAAACAAAATATTTAACGTTGGAAATTAAAAGACTTATGAAACTAACTTTTCCTAATAGAAAAACAAAAGTACTTTAGCTATAGAATTCTATCAAAGTGTAACAAATAAATAAAAAGATAGCTTTAGTTCTATGGATTCTTTAGAAATCCGGTCTTTTTTTCACTAGTCATTCAATTAAAACTATTAATTCCTTACAAATAGTAAACATTTTTTTGATTTGTTTTATAAACTTATATAAATTAAAAAAAAGATAATACCAAAAATACAACATCAGATGCTGATTTTCTTAAGAATTAAACTAATTTAATAGAGCTATCTTCTAAATAAATCTATAAAATTCCCAAAGAAAGTCTAACAAATTATACAGATTACGTTTACCAACAATAGTTAACTTTCAAAGTAACAAAATTTAGATTTTTATTTTAATGTAATTAATTATTCATAAACTAAATTTAGGACAGTGAAAGAAACGACTCTGATAATAAAAAATGTAACAAATTTCAACTAAGAAACAAAAGATTTCTGAAAATAAAAATAGAATTTAATTTAATCTAGATAAATTAAAATTAGATTTATTTCTTGATTTTTGATATAAAAAAGTAAATAATTGTAACTTTTGAAAAAAAGATTAAATTAACAATTAATTGATTATTTGTATTAATAAAATATGAAATACGTACAGATTAATTAAATAAATTTTTTTTTTTCAACTGATAGAGAAATTTTGAGTAACATTTTTTTACTCTTTTAATTTTTGAAATGTCTAAGATAATTTAATATATTCTTAGCTCTCATAGCTCTTAAAAAGGTTCAATTTGAAATTAGATTTAATTACTACATGATTAAAGAGTTATTTCCAAAGTTTTGAGCTCATTTCTTTTAGGTTTTTTTATTTTTTTGATTTCTTTTAGATAAATTCCAGGATTTTTATTCTAAAGTATCTTCCTAAGAAAAACATTAATATGAAAGAGAGTATTAGAAAAATAATCTAAATATTGTTATCTTAAGCAGCATTTTAATTTAAGTAATTCAAAACACCAAAGCAAACAGAAAAGCCAAAGTTTATCATTATCTCATATATGTTCTTTTATCCGCTTTTATAAGGTATAACTATTTGTATAGAAATATTTATTAAAAAAATATTTTTTATGTAGAATTTTTACAATAAAGGATTGAAATGCAGTAAAGCAATTAAATAGCACACAAAATATAGTATTTAATTGAGCTTACAGAAAAAAAAACAGATTCTATTAAGTATAGAAGCATTCTATAGATAGTTGAAAAAGATTCCCACCAGAAATGCTTACTCAACTAAAAAATCAGTTTAAAAATGTCATTTAATTAGCTATTCTAGCTAGAGCTCAAGAAATAGCTAAGTGCAGCTAAAATTGAAAATAAAATTATGATTATTATTAAGCATACAGCCAAGCCTAGGAAATTGTTATCCCATAGTTAATTTGGATAATCTTTTGTGTAGTATTATCCTTCCAACTAAATGTAGCTAGACTAATTAATTATTTATTATTTTCAAATTAAAATCATTAAAATAAAGAAGAATATTACCATTCCGATAGACATCTTAAAGATATAGGGCATCATATGAATCTAAATAAATATTGTTATAATTTGAATTGAAGTTTTATTATATTTAGCAGAGTATAGAAATATAATTATGATTAATGAAATCAAAAGGTGAAGAATAAGAGCTAAAACTACCCTGAAATACCAATAAGATATAATAAATGATTTAAATATCTAGTAAAATTCACAATCTAATAGCTTAATTAAATTTAAAGGAAAATTTGAGAACTCAAGTATTATCTGCCAAATTTAGGTAGGAAGCTCTAACATCAAAGGAGTAATAATTAAAAGAATTTAGAAATACTGTATCACTTACATTAGCATATAAAAAATTGATGGCTCATAAACAATCCTTTATCTTAGCAAAGAACAAGTTTTCTTAATCTTTAAGAAAACAACAGTTTTATTTATTTAATGAATGACTATGTAGAAAAACCCAAAATTCATCAAAACTAAAAAAACACTCATAATTCTGTATTTAAATCTGCATCTATTTTTAGTTAGTTAAAATAAAATTTTTGTAAACAAAAAAATAATTATTTTACTATTGACAATTAAAAGGAGTGATTTAAAAATAGCTTTCATTCCAAAAAGTACCATCAATATCACAATCTAAACACAAAATTCCTATGTTTCCTTTACAAAATAATTTAAAAAAATACAAATTTAAACTAATAATTAATTAACTACCTTATTTGCAATATCTGTTTGGAGTGGATTATAAATTTTCAGGTACAGTTTTGCCAATATCTCCAACACAGTTTGTTGGAATCAAACAGCTTTAATAGTTATACTCTGTTAATGAAGATCTCCAATAACCGATAGGCAAAAACATTTAATCATTTTCACAAACAAATGGGCATTTATAACATTTAGAGCCTTCTTTTAAGTTAAAAGTTCCTGTTGAACATTTATAACATAGATCTTTTTTATTCTAATCTTACACCAATGTAGTTCCTGTTGGACAAAGTTTTCGAAATTAGAAAATCAGATAAAAAGGTTAAGACTGCTAAATTTTGATGAAATTTCCTATTTAATCATAAACAGGAATGTAATTAAAATTTGAGGTAACTTTTATTTTAACTTGAGAACCTAGTCTACCATAAATATTCATATTATTTTTCAGATCAAATAGACCATTTTTTTATTTAATTTAATTAGGCACAACTCTATAATCTTCATTATTTGACTCAAAACTCATTATTATATTATCTAGCAACTCAGAGACTATTTATCTCTCTGAATTTATAAGCTAAATCTATAGGTTTTACTAAAATAAAAATATTATTTAAAATTCAAATAATTGAAAAATCTTTACACTCAAAGTACCGCTTGTAAAATTTGGAAATGTAATACTATCTAAATACAGAACATCACTTAAAAATCCTTGATATCCAACAGCTTATGAGATTAAAGAATTTCCATAGAGTTTTGCTGTATTATGCATTAAAATATTATTATAAATGCTTTAAATAGGAAGATTTTAAAGCTGTGTGAAAACACTTCCTATTTTAGCTTCATTCAATATAAATGTTGAATTGATAAAATTTAAATTATCAATATTATTTTTATTATTTCCATTTGAAGCTATTGCTCCTCCATAATTTTCTGCTTTATTTGATATGAATGAAGATTAAACAATAAACAAATTTGAATTTTCTACAAAAATAGCTCCCCCATGCATAGCTGCAGTGTTTTAAATAAAAGTACAGGTTTTAATATTCTAAACTTCTTGAATTTATTAACTCTAATCTTCATTTAATTGACCTTAATTTTCTAAAAAACGATAAAGTTTATTTTGGATTGGTGTATTTAGATAGAGGGATCCTCCATTAAGTGCAGTATTTTTTAAGAATTTACTATCTATAACAATAGCTTCTATAGAATTTATTGATATATTTCCTTATGCACAAACTAAGCATTGATTTTCCTCAAACAACAGCTTAATTATTTTGACTTTATTAGATTTAATTTAAATCAAGCTTATAAATAATGAGCTTTCCATATTATTTTAAGCTGTTATTACTTTGTTCTATTTAAATTCATCAGTTTGGATTTATATATTCTAGGAACTAATATTAATTAAACCATTATATGTAGACAGATTGCTGTATGTATTTTTTATTAAATATAAGTATTTTATTCCTTCTATATTAAACAATTTTTAATATCCTAATTCTAAAATCTTTTTATTATAAATGCCTAATCCTTCAGATTTTTGAGTTGAAATAAAGTTGCATTCAACAAAATCCAACCCATAAAAATTTGATATTCCAAAATGGGTGTTTAAGTTATTTTGATTTTTGCTTTTTTCTATCAAAGGTAAAATTTTCTCTGACAAATCAAGCATAACATCTGTTGTTTTAAATTATATAAGCTAAAATAATAATTGGCTTTTATAATGAGATTAATATGAAAAGAAAGTGCTTCCAAGAAGAGAAATATTATCTGTAAAGCTAGAATTTTTCACTACTAAGAAGTATTTGCTGAGAGATTTAGAGATATAAATTGCTCCACCCTTAGATAGAGATAAATTATTCTTAAAATGAGAGTTTTGTATAAAAATTGATGAAGTTTATTTTGTAAAACTAATGTCAATGAAAATAGCTCCTCCATAACATTCCTAAGTAAAAAGACTGACTTTACTTTAATTATCAGTAAACTATGATTAATCTATTTTTATTCTTGCTTAGTCAATAGCCTTCCAGTAAATAGCTCCACCTTAAAAAGCAATACCTCCTTTAAAAGTAGTATTAAATACATTAAATAGCTAAGAATTTACTTAGGCAAATCCTCCTTTGATACTTGATTATTGTATTATTGCATTATTAATATTTTATTCAAAAATAATATTTTTAAAATTAATGTTAGCACTTCCTAAAACCAGAAAATAATGCTACTAGTTAGGTAAAAAAGATGTAAAAATGCTATTAGAAATATCTAACTAGCCAATTTAATTAGTAATTATCAAAGAAGAAGTTATTTTATTTGCATCACATTCAAAATCCTATTATTTAATAATCATAAAATTAAAAAAATAAAATAAAAATTGAAAAAATAAAATTAATAATTATTCTCAAAAATTTCTATCAATAAAATTTTGTATGTGAAGTATTATTTTTATTTTAATTTTTGCTAATTAATATCAAATATTTTGTTAATTTAGAAATAAATTTTCATACTTTTTTACAGTCACCGATTTTGGTCATATTCAAAGATTAAAAATTTTATATCCGTATATTGCCATCCACTTTAGAATCTATATTAATAAAGCTCAATATTTGGTAATTTGAGCTAGCTTCTTTGTAGCTAAATAATTACAAATTCTAAAGAAGTACATCAATTAATTCAATTAAATAAATTTTTTTATTATTTTCTTCATTTTTCTTCTTTTGTTATTTAATTGAAATTAAATCTGAATAAGTGATTAAATTTATAAATTAAGCCTTTGAAATTGTGCATATAGTATTCATAGATGAAAAATCAAGGATACTTGAAGAATATGTAACTTTTTACATACTACCAACGATGAGCTGATCAACATTTATAGATTTGGCAGTTTGAACTTAAAGGAGTTAAACTATAACTTAATCATAAATTTATACATTTGATATTTACAAGTCAGATATTTAGTAAAAATAGAAATATCTGCAATTTTTTAAAAACTGTATATCTTATGAGAGAAATCTATTGTTTTCAAATAAAAAATCTGAAATGATGATTCTTACATTTAAATTCCATTAAAACTAAGCAACGATAGCTTTTTAGCTTAATATTTCATTATTTTGAAATAAAAATGTATTAAAAATAAAAGAATCCTTGCTGGTTAACAGGGTATTCTATTAAGATAGACCTAAGATTTAAGTATCTTATAATTTATTTTAGATAAATTTAAAGTTTTTTATATTTAAAAAATCTAAATTAAAAAGTGGAGAATTCAAATCTTTATTTATACCAGATATTGTATTGTTAAATATTCCTACATCCATTATTTCTGAAGTTTGGAAGTTCAAAGTATTAATGAGAGTAGAAGAAGTTAGTATATTTGAGTTGCTGCAGAACATTTACTAAATCTTTAGTTTTGATACTGATTATGAATTTTAGATATCTAATAAAGCATAGATTAGAGTAGATTATGCAGTAAGATTACTATCCAATAATTAAATATTATTAATCTTTAAAATTCCAGTTTATAAAAAGTATAGAAAATATGATTATTTCAGGGAACATCTGTTAATAACTATATTTTTTAATTCATATTTCAGAGAAAAAGATGGACTTTTGTATTTTACATCTAACAATTTAGAGTTTTAAATTAAAATATCATTAAATTTTAAGTTGTCAATCAGCATGGTTCCATTAAATTTATCAACTCTAAAATTAAAAAAATTAGGAGTCTTACTTATTTATGTAAAGCTTGAATTTGTGATTGTAATTTAGTTAATAAATACATCTTCAATCACAAACCCAAACGTTTAGTTTTGCAATTTTTGAATAAAATCAATATTTTCTATTGTTATTTTATTAAAACCATGAATTTATGCAGAATTTACCTAATGAATAACAAAATTTTTATGATTTGAAGTTTAATTAGCTCTAATTGTTAAAGAAATATGCTCTATTGAGTAAATCTAAATTTAAAAGTTAACATCTATTGAAAATTAAATATTTTCATAACATACACGACTCTAATCCACATATTCAATGACGATTTCTATTTCCCTCAATTGGAGTTCATTGTAAAAAACTAGTGCTCTTCGAAGATTAGGCTCATTGAAAATTAGCTTAGTAAAATTGTATCCATATAATTTTGAAACATTGAAAGGATCATCAATAGTACCTTTACCCAAAGGCATAGATGCATCTCCACAAAATACATAAATTATTGATTATTTTTTAAAGTAGCAACCTGGGTCATTTCTTAAGCAAAGTTAACATTTTTTTCTTTGTTTATCATATCTTATTTCATATCTTTCAAGTTCCTAATATTAGCTCAAAATTTTTTATTTACAAGTAAAGCATTTCATCTAATATAATTGCAAAGGATCATAATTCATTTTTATATTATTGTCTTCACATGTCTCACATCTTTTATTCAATTTTAAATTTAATTATTCAAATTTTACAAATTAATAAAATTTATCAAATTTTTTTATTGACTTAAAATTAAATATTTTTTATTTGAAATAAGCAAATAAATTATTAGAAAATTTTTAGTAAAGAGTTTATTTAAGGAGGGAGGGGGGATGGGATTTTTTATATTTTTGAAAAACTTGGATAGACTTCTTTAGTATATAAATAAAATTTTTAGCTGATATCATGGTGTTATTTTTTCTCCTCCCCCTCCCCCTTAAATAAGAGATTATAAATGCTTTCATAATTTAAAATGGATTTTTAAAATAGCAAAAATAATGTTAATTACAGCATTGGACAAAGCTTGCAGTTATATTATGATGAATCATAAGTGACCATTTAGGATATTTCTTTGAGATAATTAGAATCAAAATACATATTAGCAATAAACATTTATATTGAATTTATTTGATTAAATAGCAGATTAGTATTACAATCAATGCATAATGGTTCGTTTAAATAATAAACACAACTTGAGCAAAAATTTCCACATTAAGGTAGATCGCATGAGGTTTGATTAGCACTTAACTTTCTTCCATTATCACAACTTGTACATAGCATACTTATTTGGAATACTTCATGATACTAAGTGATTTATTGAAGTGAAAAACTCTTTACAATATCTCTTTCATTTGTAAAAATATTAGTAAAATTAACTCTTTCACTATTAAGATAGCCTGCTTCAAAGCAAGATTAACACCCCTCTGGACATCTTATACAACTTGAGATACTTGGAAGATACCCATCTTTACATTATGTACATTAATATTAATATTAATTACCATAATTTGTAAACTCTAGGCAATTCAAACAATTTGGTATCTAATCAATAAAAAATTATTTAGAAAAAATAAATATACAGGATATTTTACAAGATTAGAACAAAGTTTATTATCATCAGTAGGTGGAATACCATTTATAATAAAAGGAATATTTGGTAATGCTTTATTAACAGTTAAATCATATCCATCATACTAATATTAAAAGCAAAAACCTTGATACGAAAGAATACAGTAACCTATAATATATTTACAAAAATAAGAATCTCCTAGATATTCTGAAGGAAGCAGGTAATTATAGCAATTTGAATCATAAAGACATGTTTTAGAAGAGCAATTTGAACAACCATGTATAACATTATCAGAATAAGAAGCTCTATATTAAAAATAAGTTTTAGAATTTTTTTTTGAATTTTTTGTTTAAAAATCTATTCCTAAGCATTCTTTATTAATTGGTTAAATACAGTCAAATCCTATTAAAAAATGATTAATATTTTGGTTAGTTAAACAAATAAAATTACTATTAAGGAAACTGACCAAATATCCTTACTAGCACTTTAAGCAGTATTTATTCAATACACCAGGGGTATAAATATTTAATCCAAATATTTTTGAGTTTACAAATTTATCATTCATCTCTTTATTTTAAAATAATAATATTTACATTATTCAAAAAAAAGTTATTATCTTATTAAAATATTTTTTTCTTGTTTTTATTTAAATTGTAAAATAAAATTTATATTTATTATCAAATTACAATAAGAGCACTATAGGCAATTGCTCCCACAACTTTCACAATAACTAAGATCTTCACTAACCATATATCCTTCTTGACAATACCTGCAAGTAAATTAAGAAATTTGAAATTTAAAGACATCATTTTATTATTATTCGAAAGATAAGTCTTCATAATTTGTCATTGAATTTTTTTCTTTATCTATGATGCTCAAACCGCATTCTAAACAACCTTCAGGACATTAACTACATTGATAATTGGAATTAACATAGTAAAATTATTCACATTTGAAGCACCTAGCATTTCCTTTCAAATCTATATCACATCTTGTACATTAAAGCTAACCTATATTTTTATATTAAATTGCCATGAAATACATTTAAATTAGTTTTTATGTACATCTGGCCGGTTATTTAATTTTTTTAATTCTAAATTATCCTTGAGCACCTCCTGATTCAATTTAGTAGTAAAAAGATTATTCAAAGTTATTTGATATTTTTTTTATTCCTGCAAAGTTTATTACCATTTAAGTGCACATTTTTTACTGAAATTAAGAATTTCCCCTGTTTTGTTTGAGTTATTAGTTAAATATAAGATTTTATAGAATTTGAAAAGATTTTACCATTTATTAGCTTCTATATTGCACTCTGCACATTAAATATTTATTTTACTAACATACTCAAACATTTAAGAAATAGGATCGATCTAATATTCATATTCTTCTTAATCACATTTCACACATACTTACTTTTATGTGTACTTATCTATATATAAGAAATAGTTTTCAATGCATTATGTGCATGTTTCTTAATCTATACAGCTTCGGCAACTTTAATTTTAGTAATTAAAAAGAATTGTAAAATAAAATAGTATAATCATCATAAATCTTAGATAAGTATTCTTAAAATCAGGGTCTAAATATTCATTTTTTAAGTGGGGGAGGGGGAGGTACATACTGAGATTAGTAGGGTATTTTTTGAGTAAGAGTTAACTCTTAGAGCTACAATTAGGCTAGTTTTATTTTTTTAAATTTATAAAGTTAAATACCCACTACATCTTCTTTTACCAAAATTAAAGACTTTTAAACTGAATGAAATTCAGCTGTAGCTGCGATTTCCCTCCTCCATTTTTTACTCAATATTGAGCTTCATCAAGTATATAATTTGATTCAGGTCAATAAATAAATAAATGGTTTAAATAAAAAAGAATAAAGTTAAAAGTACCCTTCCGCACATCTATTACTTCCTTAAGAACAATCAGAGTAAGGATAGCAACCTTCTTTCACATAAAATAATTTAAAATCAAAATAACCATTTTATACATTTCCAACTTTTTTATAGCATTAACGATTTCCAGGGTTTATGAAATTTATTGGACAAATTAAGCATGTATTTATCAACTCGTTTGGAACAATCACCTTGCAGTAATTATTTTTATCTTTACAGATACTTACTTAGAATGGATTGATTTCATTAATGTCTTATTTAAAACATTCAGTGTCTTATCTATAATTTAATAAGCATTCAACACTACTATATGATGAAGTATCTAATTGTTCCTATAAAATACATTTTTAGAATTCCTTTTGGAGGCAAAATCCTAAGGGACAGACATTACAGCCTATTTGGTCTTTACTCAAGCATTTTCCTTTATTAAAAGCTGAATTTAATTTAGTAATATTTGAATTTATATACCTTAACTATCTTAGCAATACATATCGCTTAGAGAAACACAATCTCCATTCAAGAGGCATTAGCTGAAAGAACATCTCGAGCACTGAGTAGAGCTATTCTATAAAACACATCTACCTTAATTATCTGAGCACTTAATATCTCCACCAACTTTTTGACAAAACTCTCCATTTTAATTTGTGCTTATACAATAAACTCCAATAAAGCAAGTTAACTTAATTAAAAATAAATTATAAAAAAGCGTGATATGGATCAAGTTATTTACAATTAGTTAATTTTGATGAGGTTTATCTTAATCCTTCAAAGAAACACAAAGACCTCTATCTTTATAAATTCCTATTTTAAAAATAAACAACTAATCCATTTTCTTTATATTTTTCTTATTGTAATAAATTAAATAACAAATATTTTTTTGTTAATCTATTTCAAAAAATTTACCTACAAGTGTTGGATTTAGATAATCTAGGGAAAAGCACTTGTTTTGATTGTAAGTTGATCCTAGCATTAAGCAGTACCTAAATATTTATGAATAAATAACTCGAATAATTTAGAAATTCAAATACTATGAAAAGCATTAGAGAGCTCCATATCTTTTGATTTCTTTCAGTTATAAACAAAATCCAGTAATATTTTCTCTTCCAGGATATTGTAGAGATAATGGATTACACTACCTATTTTATAAGCAGTAATCTATTGCACAATTTGTAGCTGGTTGAGTTGATTAAGTTAAACATGAATGATTTTCATCTCTTCCTATTGTATTTGGATTCTGATTATTTAATTCAACACAAACTCCCTCCAACAAACAGTAGTCTCCTAGCAGGCAACTCACAGAATCAGCTTTTAATTATTCATTTTTAAATCCATTAGAAATAATTTAAAAATACTTAATAAAGAATAAAAGAATAAAAATGGCTATTAGTTTTTATCATAAAATTGTTTATTATTTAATGATTTTAGCATGTAATAGAATAACTGATTATTATTTAAAAAAACCTTTTCATTTTAATCTATTTATAAATAAGCTAATCTTTTACGCTCGTTAAGATCAAGACATTATCCATCAGAGCCCTTAGCTTTTACATCAGATCTATTTTTGAAGTATTTACTGGTTAGCATTAAAGGATGGCAAACATAAAAATTGCTAATTTATTATTAAATAATTAGTAAAAATAATATCTGTTAATCTTTCTTACTCATATTTCATTATGCAGTATTAATCAGAATTGCAAAGTTCTATCCCTATTTTTATTTATTTTTTTATTTTATGGTTGTAAAATATATAGATTTTACCTAAAGTAGATGCTTGTATAGGTGTGAGGCAATATTAACTAATTAATTCTCTACCTACTAAAAATTTACCTTAAAAATAAGCTCCTACACTCATACAGTATTTTTTTGTTGGAGAGATTTCATAAATGCAATATTCATCTGGACATTTATCTATATCTTGTCCTCCATTAACGCTATAAGGTTAATAAGGTATGCATTTAGTTGTATCTGCTTCTTTTGCAAAATTTGGTTAGTCTTAAATTGGAGATAGTTTAATGCAGGCTTATATTTTGCTTTTTGGCTCTGTGATCAAACATTCATCATCCTTGAAACATTTCCTTTTATTTAAAAATTTTATCAATTTAAAAATCAATAGAATTTTTATATTATTAATTAATAAAAATAGATTTAAAAAATCTTTTGTTGAAAAATATTTTGAATACAGATTCTTTAATTACTCAAATTAATTTCATTTATTAAGCTACGAGAGGTTATCATGAAATAATTAAATAAATTAATTTCTTTATTGATTTTATTTATTAGATTTAGAATAGAAAAGAAAAGTTATGAAATAAAATTATTAAATAGGATGCAAATAAGTTTTTAGATTTAATTTACTAAAATAAAAAAATAATACATTTATTTTTTGGGAACACATTTACCATTAGAGTCTGAACCAGTAGTTTAGCTTTCTTATTTACATGTATAATATATTTAATCATCATCAGTACCTGTTATAATAACTTATTCTAAGCAATGAAAGCGAGAGCAAAACAATATCTTTTGAGGATCTATAAAAAATTATCTTAGAACAATTTATTGAAATTTTTTAAATTACCTGATTATTGTTCACCTTACATCATACATTTGTTACCAGTTTATACTCCCTTTATTAATTAAAAATAGTTTTAAATATTAGAGTTAATAATTATTGTCAAACACAAAAAAATGTTGAGTTATTATTACGTTAGTTAAAAAAACTAAATATTTACTTACAAAATTTCAATTTTCAAGACAAATAAGTAATTTAATTTGATAAGAAGAAAATTAGAAAAAATCAGATTAAAGAATTATCTCTAAGATTTAATAAATTGGATACTAATTTAATTTTTTCTTTTTTTATCAATCTTCATGTCAAATTAAATTCCATATTTATCTTAAAAATCTATGTTTTGTAAATCACATACTTATTTTGTTTGTTTTACATAACAATAACTCAAAGTTTTTTCTGAATTTTTCACAATAATATTTACAATAATATTCTTTTAATTTGTGATAAGTTCGCATTTGCTATTTTTAATACAAGTTTCAGCCTCAGATTAATAAGTAGCGTAACATTCTTTAAAATTGGTTTGAGAATCAGTACCACATTTGTTATTTTGTAGCTTAGAAATTCGATTTATTCCATTCATTTTAACACAATTTAGATAAGATATGCAATATCTTTTGATTTTAGTAAATGTAAGCTTAATTAATTGTAAATAATTGAAGATTAGTTACCCCTAAATGCAAGAATCTATTTCATCAGATTAATTAACAGAAATATTTAATTCAATGCAAGATTTGCTTTTAGTTATGCCCACTATTTATTTAGCTGTATCGTTGATTTCCACAATTTATTTTTTTTAATAAATACAAAAGTTGCTTTTTACATACACAATGACACCTATTTTTGTATTTTATTAATAATTAATTTCAAATCTAAATATAATTTTTGTTACTATCTTGTGGAAGAAATTGATTTGTCTATTTTATGTAAGCACAATAATTAATACTTTTATAAAAAAAAACACCGCTCACTAATTAATTAGAAAGATAAGATGTGCACAGAGATTCTTTCATAGAAATCTCAAGCAAACAAACTTCAGATTAATCATTAAAACAGCTTTTAACATTATCTACTTATTCTATTTTAATGCATTCACCTTTGTTATTTATTCCTGCATAATCTGTTTTGTTCATCTGAACACATTATTACCCATTAAAGCACTCACTTTTAACAAATTAAATTTTAATAAACTTCAACATAAAAATCTTTATCTATTTACTTCTTTTGACATTAGCATTCAAAACTTAAATTAATAGACTACTAAAAAGGATAAATTTAGCTGTCTTTTTAAAAGCAATACTCCTGATTTAACTGTTTTATAGCTTAATATATACAAAAATATTAAATAACTGAAATAAGTTTATGCTATTACACTAAAGGTCGAAAGAAGTGATTTGAAGATCTGATGTTTCAATGCAATTTAAAATATTATACTTGTCTAAGTAACTCCCTATAAAACTAGTAGAGGAATCATTTTTTAACACAACGCACATAGTTTTATCCTAACTTATGCATATTTTATCTTAATTTATAGCACAATAATCTATTAAACTTAGTTCTCCATCATTAACACAATTTCCATTTAGACTTATTCCTGTATAATTATTTAAAATATTCAAGCATTTTCTCTCGTCCTATGAAAAGCACTAATTTATTGGACAAGACTCACAATTTAGCTTTTGTATTAAATATAAAATTAAAAAGATGGTTAAATAATACATTTGTTAAATCTTGCTTAGACAATATTATAATAATAAAATTTACAAGTTTTTAATTTATTATCAACTTTTTTGTGAATTAATCGATGAAAGCAAAAATTAAACTTGTATAAAATATCAATCCATTCTTTTAATTAAAAGTCTTTAAAAATTCTTCTCGATAAACATTTTTCATAATTTTTTTACTTATTTTAGATTAAATTCATTTGGAATTTTACATTTTTGATGTTTTTAAAATCATTTTTATACAATAACATTTATTGAAGTTTGTTTACACAGGTAATTAGAAAGTAATATATATTTCAAGCTTTGAAAAATCAGTGTGTAAATTTAAGAACCCTATAATTAGAATTTTCCTAATTAATCTTTATCTTGCTTAATATTGTTTCAAATAAGTGAATAGTTGATTTGGTAAAAACAATACATATTTCAAATAAATTATAGTAATCAATCTTAGCTTACTAATAGCTCTTACGAAACAAGTCTCTAATTCAAAAATCTAAAATTTTCTAAGAAACCCACACATTTATTAATAATAATAAATTAAAAGAAATTTAGAAAATCTTGTATAAGAAGAAAATCAAATTTAATTTCTTTTAAATAAATGATTATTTTAACAAAAAGAGTAACAATCCTTCAATATTCGTAATTAATCACAAATATAAAATTGAACATACACTTCTTAAAGTATTAATTTGGTAATAATTCAGTTAATAGTTTATTTAAAAATACTTCTAAAATATTTTTTATTTAAAAAATAAATAATTTTATCATTTTAAAGCAGAGGGGGAGGGACCGAGGCTTGTTTTTTTCATAAAAAAAATCAAAAGAACTGAAACTAAAATGGAATAATTTAGATAGAAAAAAGTATTTTGATTAATTTAAAAAAGATAATAGTAAAGTATTTAATTTTATTTTTTTTATTATAAAGATATCCTAATAAATTTTAAAATATATCTTTTTATGAATAATTTCCCACATTCAACAATTTCAGGATATTTTGGATCATCTATTTCAAACATTCTCTTTTTAACATTTGAAGATGTAAATCTACTAATAACATAGCTATTGATATCAAAAATATTATTATTTTTACTACTTTTTTGTAATAATCTATTTCCAAGTTAATATTGATTCATATTTTTTATTTTTTTATTCTATTAATTATTAAACTTTAAAAATAAATTTTTTAAAGAATGTAAAATTATAGTAGTGGATAATAATATCTCATTAAGTTTCCAGAAAATCCAGAAGTAGACATAGAGGAGCTTTACAAGATGGTAAATAAACTTTTATTTACATTTTTGATTTTAAAGTTTTTTAATGAAAAAAAATCATTTAAAATTTAAATATTTTCTCTAATATAAAAGCCTTAAGAGATAACAACTAATTAAGATTGACCTATTTTGTTCTTAAATATGTATTTTGATAACAACAATAAATATTCTTCTGCACAATGCAGAGCAATAAGTATTCTAACTTTCTGGATAAATAATAGTTTTTACTCTCTAGTTTCTAGTTATTTTAAAAATCTTAAAAGCATATTTAGAAGTAATAGTTAGACTTTACTATCATAAGCTTAAAAAGTGGATCTATTAAGTTTTTTAGTTTTATTTTAGTGAGAAGACCATGCTTTTTTAATTAAATTTAAAGTTTTATCAATAAAATACTCCATCTCATCTCTATATTTGCTAATTTTTTAGGCTAACCACAACCCTTTTAATATGTTTAATAACTATTAACTTCTTAGACTTCATGTTAATAATTATATTGAAAGAAAAAAGAAGATAGTCAAGCTCCCTTTTTCATATGTTTAGTTGATTATGAACTTAAATTATTCAAGGAAGATTTTTGTAGTACTGGGAATTTCAAGCAATAAACGCAAAAAACAGAATAAACGTAAATTAAAAAAATGATTTATTTGTAAATTAAATAAATTTTATTTTGACAATTAAGCCTTCTCTTAGGTAAGATATTACTATGTTAAAGATTTTAGAATTTTAATATCTCATCTGAAACTAGCAATTTCAAACAATCAGACATAAGCCTGATAGTTTTTAAAATTGTATATCAAATAAAAATAAAACATTCAATATTGAAAATTAAAAGGCTATGAAACTAACTTTTCTTAATTGAAAAAAAACAA
Source organism: Tetrahymena elliotti 4EA (assembly GCA_000231825.2). Taxonomy (NCBI): domain Eukaryota; phylum Ciliophora; class Oligohymenophorea; order Hymenostomatida; family Tetrahymenidae; genus Tetrahymena; species Tetrahymena elliotti. The sequence goes on along the minus strand of JH720344.1, from coordinate 461,821 downwards.
GTACTTTAGATCTAAAATTCTATCAAAGTGCAGTAAATAAATAAATAAAAAAATAACTTTAATTCTATCTATGGATTTTTAGAAATTCCTTTACATTTTTTTAATTAATTGAAAAAACAAATATCAATTAAAAAAAGATAAAGTTAACTTTCAAAGTAGCAGAATTGAGAATTTATTTTAAAGTAATTAATTATCCATAAAATAAATTAAAAGTAAAACAGATTGGTTTCTTGATATTTGATATAAATAATTGTAATTTTTGAAAACAGATTAAATCAAAAATTTTATGAATTGATTATTTGTACTAATAAAAATATGAAATACATACAGGTTAACTAAATAAATATTTTATTTTTTTCAGCTGATAGAGAAATTTTAAGTAGCATAATTTTTGAAATGTCTAAGATAATTTAAGATATTCTTAGCTCTCATAGCTCTTAAAAAGGTTCAATTTGAAATTAGATTTAATTACTACATGATTAAAGAGTTATTTCCAAAGTTTTGAGCTCATTTCTTTTAGGTTTTTTTATTTTTTTGATTTCTTTTAGATAAATTCCAGGATTTTTATTCTAAAGTATCTTCCTAAGAAAAACATTAATATGAAAGAGAGTATTAGAAAAATAATCTAAATATTGTTATCTTAAGCAGCATTTTAATTTAAGTAATTCAAAACACCAAAGCAAACAGAAAAGCCAAAGTTTATCATTATCTCATATATGTTCTTTTATCTGCTTTTAAAAGGCATAACTATTTAATATTTATATTTTTATTAAAAAATTATTTTTTATGTAGAATTTTTACAATAAAGGATTGAAATGCAGTAAAGCAATTAAATAGCACACAAAATATAGTATTTAATTGAGCTTACAGAAAAAAAACAAATTCTATTAAGTATAGAAGCATTCTATAGATAGTTGAAAAAGATTCCCGCTAGAAATGTTTATTCAACTAAAAAATCAGTTTAAAAATATCATTTAATTCACTATTCTAACTACAGCTCAAAAAATAGTTAAGTACAGCTAAAATTGAAAATAAAATTATGATTATTATTAAGCATACAGCCAAGCCTAGGAAATTGTTATACCATAGTTAATTTGGATAATCTTTTGTGTAGTATTATCCTTCCAACTAAATGTAGCTAGACTAATTATTTATTATTTTCAAATTAAAATAATTAAAATGAAGAAGAATATTATCATTCCAATACACATCTTAAAGATATAGGGTATTATATGAATCTAAATAAATATTATTACAATTTTAATAGAAGATTTACTATATCTAGCAGAGTATAGAAATATAACTATGATGAAAGAAATTAAAAGGTGAAGAATAAGAGCTAAAACTACCCTGAAATACCAATAAGATATAATAAATGATTTAAATAAAATTTACAATCTAATAGCTTAATTAAATTTAAAGGAGAATTTGAGAACTCAAGTATTATCTGAAAAAGATTTTACTCTCAATGTCCCACTTGTAAAATTTGGAAATGTAATATTATCTAAATACAGAACATCACTTAAAAATCCTTGATATCCAACAGCTTATGAGATTAAAGAATTTCCATAGAGTTTAGCTGTATTATGCATTAAAATATAATTGTAAATGCTTTAAATAGGAAGATTTTAAAGTTGTGTGAAAACACTTCCTATTTTAGCTTCATTCAAAATAAACGTTGAATTGATAAAATTTAAATTATCAATATTAATTTTATTATTTCCATTTGAAACACCTTAAATTGAAGATAGTTTAATGCAAGCTTATGTTTTGCTTTTTGTCTCTATGATCAGGCATTCATCATCCTCTAAGCATTTCCTTTTATTTAGACATTTTAGAATCAATTGAATTTAAATTTAATTAATAAAAAATGGGTTTAAAAATTTTTTTGTTGTAGAGATAAGCTATCATAAAACAATTAAAGAAATTAATTTCTTTGTAACACAATTATTTCATGGGGTGTGTGTGAATAAGTTTTTTGATTTAATTTATAAAAGTAAAAAAATAATACATTTATTATTGGGGAACACATTTACTTAGGGTCTGAGACAATAGTTTAATTTTCTTATTTACATGTATAATATGTCATATTGTCATTATTGCCAAGTTGCAATAACTTTATCTAAACAATAAAAGTGAGAGCAAAACAATATCTATTTAGAATCTATAAAAAATTATCTTAGAAAAATTAAAAAAAATTTTTTAATTACCTGAATATTGTTCATACTCTTGTTATCAGTTTTTACTCCCTTTATTCATTAAAATAGTTTTAAATATTAGAGTAAATAATTTTTCTGAAAGTCATAAAATATGTTTAGCTAATTATCATGCTAGTAAAAAAAGAAATATCAATTGTTAAACATAAATAAAAATATGAAATTTAATTAAATTGAAAATTTCTAGAAAAAATTAGTTTAATGAATTTTCAAAAAAATTGTTAATTTTTTAATTTTTTCTCCAAAATTCTTGTCATTTTAGTAAATGTAAGCTAAATTAATTGAATTGAAGATTAGTTACCCTGAAATACAAGAATCTATTTGATCAGATTAATTAACAGAAACATTTAGTTCAATGCAAGATTTAGTTTTCGTTATACCCACTATTTATTTAGCTGTATCCTTAATTTCCACAATTTATTTTTTTTAATAAATACAAAAATTGCTTTATACAAACCCAATGTGACCTATTTTTATATTTTATTAATAATAAATTTCAAATCTAAATGTAATTTTTATTACTATCTTATGGGAGAATTTGATTTATATATTTTATGTAAGCACAATAATTAATACTTTTATAAAAATAAAAACCGCTCACCAATTTATTAGAAGGATAAGATGTGCACAAAGATTCCGTAGTAGAAATCTCAAGCAAACAGATTTATGATTAATCATTAAAACAGCTTTTAACATTATCTATTTACTCTATTTTCACACATTCACCTTTGTTATTTATTCCTGCATGATCTGTTTTGTTCATCTGAACACATTATTACCCATTAAAGCACTCACTTTTAACAAATTAAATTTTAATGACATAATAATCTTTATTTATTTATTTACTTACTTACTTCATTTGATATTAGCATTCAAAACTTAAATTGATAGTCTAAAAAGGATAAATGTAGCTGTCTTTTTGAAAGCAATACTCATGATCTAACTGTTTTATTGCTTAATATTTTTGTTTAAAATATTAAATAACTGTAATAAGTTTATGCTATTACACTGAAGGTCGAAAGAAGTGATTTGAAGATCTGATGTTCAATGCAATTTAAAATATTATACTTATCTAAGTAGCTCCCTATAAAACTAGAATCGTTTTTGAGTAAAATGTGCATAGTTTTATCCTAACTTATGCATATTTTATCTTAATTTACACCACAATAATCTATTAAACTTAGTTCTCGATCATTAACACAATTTCCATTTACACTTATCCCTGTATAATTATTTAGAATAATATTCAAGCATTTTCTCTCAACCTATGAAAAGCACTAATTAACAGGACAAGACTCACAATTTAGCTTTTGTATTAAATATAAAATGAAAAATATGGTTAAACAATACATTTGTTAAATCTTGCTAAGACAACACTATAATAATAAAATATACAAGTTTTTAATTTATTATCAACTTTTCATGAACCAATCCATTAAAGCAACAATTAAACTTGTATAAATTATCAATCCATTCTTTTAATTAATAGTCTTTCAAAATTTCTTCTCGATAAACATTTTTCCAAATTTTTTAACATATTTTATTTTAAATTCATCTTGAATTTTACATCTTTTGATATTTTTAAAATCATTTTAATATAAGAACATTTACTGAAGTTTATTTAAGCATTAATTTGCAATTAAGTAACATATATTTTTTTAAGCTATTAAAAATGATAGCAAAATTGAAGAAAAAATTTTATCTTTACAATTTTCCTAATTAATCTTTATCTTGCTTAATATTATTTCAAATAAGTGAATAGTCGATTTGATAAAGACGATATGTATTTCAAATAAATTATTGTAATCAATCTTAGGTACCTAATCACTTTTATCAAACAAGTTTCTAATTCGAGAATCTTAAATTTTCTATGAAATCCACACATTTTTTAATAATTAATTAAAAAAATTAAGAAAATCTTGTTTAAGAAGAAAATCAAATTTAATTTCTATAAAATCCAAGATTATTTTTAATGAAAAGAGTAATTATCCTTCAATATTTATTATTAATCACAAATATAAAATTAAATATACTCTTCTTAAAGTATTAATTTAGTAATAATTCAGTTAATAAACAGTTAATTTGAAAATTATAAAATATTTTTTATTTAAAAAATGAAAAATTTTATTATTTCTAAGGAGAGGGGGAGGGGGAGATTGAGGTTAGTTTTTTTCATAAAAAAATCAAAAGAACTCAAACTAACATTTTTTAAAGAAAGAATGATTTTGAAGAAGTTTTTCAGATTTCTTTAAAAATAAAAAATTTTAATAAAAATACTGAGAAATATTGTAGTGTATAAAAAGTATGTAATAGTTTTTAAATGATTTTAATACATAAAGTAATATAAAAAAATTTTTAACATAAATTCAGTTTATGCCCTCCCTCACATTTTTATGTTTATGTTTAATTTATGTCTAAAACTCACAACCCCAACTACTAGTAGTTTTGACTAAAATTAAATTAAATTAATTGATTTTCCACTCAATTTGATTGTTCATTTTTAAAAATTAATTAATCATGATAAATTAATAGAAACAGCAACCTATAATTTAGATCAAGTTTACATTAAGTATTAATAATAAAGCATGAATCAATGAAATGTTAAAGAATACAACTTTGAAGTATAAAAATGAAATATACTGAATAAAAATGTTTGTATATGTTATGAAAAATTTAGAAATAAAATAAATAATAAGTTTATTTATTTATTTTAGTTAATTAGGTTTAATATAAATATATTTGATAGATTAATTGAATTATATCTTTTCAATACATTCCTCTACACTTTTATTAATTATACTTTTACTATTAAAAATGGTTTTTTGTTTGTTTGTTTGGGAATATTTCTCAGTTCAGTTTGTTAGTATTTTTAAAAAGGCCAAAAATAAATCTTAAATTAATAAATTATATAATGGATATTTAAAATCTTTGCTTTACTAGTTGATCGATTTCAAACTTCGAGCTACTTTTTACTAAGCTATCTGCTATGATAAGTTTGATTTTCTTGTTATTTCTATTATTGTTATTACTTTATTTAAGGGAGAGATTTATGCTTGTCTTGGTTATTAAGACAGTTTTAATTGTAGTGGCTTTTATTTTGCATTTAAACATGAGCACTATCATTTTCATTTTCAAATTATATTAAATTATTATCAATTACATTTATTGTTTATAAGTTATCAGGGCTTTATTGCAAAGAAACATTTTTATTATTGATCATTTTATTTCGTTCATCAAGTATTTCATTATTGTATAGAGTAGCCATTTGTATTCCATTATTTAGAATTTTTCCTTAGTTATTATTTACTGCTGTGAAAGACTTTAGGTGTTATTATGAGCTAGTAAATATACTATTTTCTGGAGTGTGATTATTTTTATTGTTTGTACCATTCTCTTTATAATTTCCATTTCCATTATTCTTAGGATGTGAAACAAAATTATTTTATTCAGCTTTCAAACGCTACTAGCTACTTTCCTATGATTCTTCTTCTTTCTTGTTTGAATTTTGATCATTGTTAATAAGAATACCTCTAGTATTCAAAATAGTGTTAAATTAAAATTATTAACTAGGCTAATAAAGCTAAGGTTAAGAATTATGACTAGATTATCCATTATTTTAACTATTATTTAGATTATTTTAGCTCTTCTTCTAAGAATTTGAGCGTGAGCTATTCCTCATTTCTTTTTTAAGATAATATTCAAATTATTATTTAAACAACAAATCAAATCTAATAAAGTTTACTTATCTCAGTATTCTCGCAGTTAGTGGTAGAGTGTTTGTATTCATCTCTTTGCTTTATGATTCCTAAATTTTTTTAAATATCAATTATGCTGCGTTCTTATTCTTGATCATCATACTGCTTGCATAACATAAAAATGTGTTAATTTTATTTTAAGTGTTATTATTTATTTGATAATTTTAAAATAAATTGAATATTAATTACTTCAAATTTCTGGTTATAGAAAACCTAGTTCTAGAGCTTCAACATACTAGGAACAAACACTCTGCAAACAACGTTCATAAAATTAGTTAGCTTCTAACGTCTAATTTATTAATTTCCAGTAATATATTTAAAATAGAGTGTTAAGTAAAGTAAGAATAGAAAATTAAAAAAATTGTTTAAATAAAAATTAATTAATTAGAATCAATAAATCAAGTAAAGTAAGGATAGAAAATAATTGGATAATAATCTATTTTTTTACCTAGAAAATGGGTTTTTGCTTTAGATTTTCCACATTTTCCTAATATATTCATGTGTAGTAAAATTAGTAAAAACCAAAAGGTTATGGAATGAAAAAAGGCCAACTATGAAGATTGAAAACTTTTATAAAATAATAGAATTAATTATTTGAAATAAGAATAAATATTTACTAAGAAAGTGTAGATGATTAATACTAGTGAGATTGGATATTCTTTGGCTACTTTGCTAAAACTTTCAACCTTTCATTCATTTATTTATTAATTTAATTTTTAATTATATGTTACAATATTAATTACTTCTGAATTTCTCAAAACTAAAAGCTAAATATTTTAAATCACAACTATGAAGCAAAGACCGCTAAGATTAAAAAGGTAAGCATAAAAGTACCTATTTTTGAGAGTGAATATTAATTTAAAAAATTACTTAGTAAGAAAGTAAATAAATAAATACCTATAGTTCCTTTTTCCGACACAAGTTCCAAGCCAAGGACAATGGTGATCAAATCTTTCAACACAATTATCACATAAGGGGCAGTGGGAAGTTCTAGGAGGTCTCCAGATAGCACCTGTTTTTAAAATATTATTCATTGAAATTATGATAAAGATAGATACAAATTAATCTATTTAAACTTTTGATTTTACCAATTAATTTTTTGAATGTATTTTTAAATTTGATTATCAAAAACTGATTAATTTTTGTTAGTAAATATGCAATTTATATATATCTAGATTATATTTTATGAAATAATTTTACAAGTTGTGCAAAACTTAAGCTTCAAAAAGTGTGACTTATTAGACATTAAGCAGAGCTAGTATTTATATAGGTAATCACCTGTTTTCATAATAGGCTTAATAGGTATATCTAAGCATTCTTTATCTATTTCATGTTTACATGTCTGCATTAATATATTAAAAAATAAGATGTTAAAATTCTATTTTTATCATTTAAAATTCTATTTATGCTCAATAATGACATTAATATTAAGCTTTCAAGGCTCTTTTCAATCAAAATTAATAAAATAATTGTTCTTACTATTTTGGGAACGATTCCTGGGTCAGTGAGGTTCACGCAAAACATAAATATATTACCAAAGAAGTGAAAAAAACATAAAAAGAATATGCCTGCATCTTATCCTTAGCTATGAAGATACTATATTTAAAAAAATATATTTTATTAATTTATATTCAAACATGCTCAATTATTTATTTCATCTATTGATATTTCTTCTAAAAAATGCTGAATGATTGGAGTCACTAAAGTAGGTATTTATTAGCTTATTAATCGAATAGTAATTATGAAAATATTTTACAGGCACTGAAAAAATATAGTTTAAGACCATAGGTAAATTAGTTAAGAAGAAGGATGCCCAAAACTTTTTATTTTCTGATCTAATTGTATTAAAAAAAGCCATTTTAATTAAAGAAAAGCCATTTTATTAATTAATAAGTTAAAAAATAAATATTAATAGCAATTAGTATTTTTAAAGTTGGATTTACCCTGAAAGTATGGCTCCTTTCATAAAGACTTTGTTGCTAGTGTTCCAAAACATATAGAACCTTTATATTGTCTATGAAAATTAATTTTATTCTTCATATTGCTTTTTTTGAATATCTGGTTTCAAGTCAAATCTTATCTAAATATCTTAATTTTTAATTCCTTCCATTTTATTTACTTTTATTCTTATCAATCAAAAATCAATTAATAACCTTTCGTATTTATTTTATATAAAAAATCTCTTTTTTTAATTTTCTTTTAAATTTACTTTATTAATTATTCACTTATTATAAATAAGCAAACAATAAATCAAACAAGCAAGCAAATAAACAAAAACACAAACTTTTCTTTCACTTGACAAACAAAGATCATTGAATAATAGATAGCTATTCTGACTAAATTGTTCTATCTTTGTTTGTGAAGTATAATCAGCCTCTTTAACTATGATTTTTAATCTTTTCTTTTCAAGTTGTAAATTCAATTATATAGTTTGAAGTTTAAATTATAATTTTTACACTCTTTATAATGATTTTCTAATTTCTTCTATTTATGGCTTAAAAATAGTGTAGTTTTTGCCTACTTTTATTCGTTTATAAAAAACAAGAATTAAGATATATTTTAATAGTCTTTCTCTCTCTTACATAGATTTAATTTTTATCTCAAATCAGCTTTAATTGATTTAAATGTAAATTAAAATTGTACTTATTATATTCTAAGACTTCAATATAATTTTAATCTAGATGTTTAAATTTCATTTTCCTTTTATTTATTTACTTTCAATTACAAGGCTTTTTCCATACAATTTATATGAAAACAAATGCAAACATCATGAAATTTGGTTTTTAAAAAACTCTATGATAAAAATATCATTGAAAATATATTATTAACTAATATGTCATCTTATATCTATCAATTATTTAGAAGTAAAATTATTTTTTGTAATTTAATTAAAACTTTATTTTGAACATAAAATAATAGCAAACTCATTAAATTTCTGAATATTATTTAAATTTTTATAAACTATTTAATTTTTTTTACAAATACTTATTAGTTCTTTCTTTGTTACTAATTGTAAATAAATTTTTTTAATGTTTAATGATGTTATTACTATTTGCTTAATTTAAGTATCGAATTTGTTTGATATTTATTCAAATTACTTAATTATAATTTAGTTCAGCTCTTTCAAATCATAGATTTCAAAACTTCCTTATTTTTCCATTTCATGTATTAATATTTTGAATTCGCAAAATATAATTTGTAAAATTTATTTACTTTTCTCATTTTCTTTATCTAAAAATTGATTTTTACTTTTAATTTCTATTAAAATTTAAAATTTGATTTGAGTTGGTAATTTTAAGAAACTTTATTAGATCTAATATTTTGAAATAAGCAAAATGATGGAATATAATTATTTAATATATTTTTTTTTAAATAATGTACAAAAGTGGTATTTAAATACATAAATAACGAATTAATTAGGTGACTCATTAAATTATTTATATTTATTGATTGGTAATGCTATGTATAAAACTCAAAAATTAATATTTAATTTTGGAAAAATATTTATTTGGATTAAGCATTTCGTTTAAAGATAATTAAAACGGTTTTATAAAAAAGGAAAAATTGAAAATGATTTATTTATTTTTTACTTTGGTTTGTTTGAATTAAAATAGGTTATTTTTAACATTTTTTGCTGAGAATTTAATTATTTAATTAGTTTTCTAGTTTGTTGCTTTATTTTTTGTATACAATACAGTTCATGCGATTAGTTTTAACCAAATTTTTGAATATCAAATGTTATTTTTTTTGAGTAAAAAAGAGTTTATGTAATCCTACAAAATTTTTGCCTCTACTGGCTTTTAAATATAATAATCAGCTCCAGCATTCATAAAAGTGACCTTGTCTTTATCACCACCTCCAGTTACTCCTACTATGTGGTGTTTTTCGCCATTTTTATTATTTTATTCACATTGCCTAATTTTGAGTATAAATTCATACCCATTCATAATAGGCATACTTCCGTCTACAAAGATCATATTGTAATGAAATTAAGGTTTTTTCTCAATTTGATCAAGGGCATCATCACCATTTTGTGCATAATCAAATTAAAAATGATATTTTTAAGAGAATTATTTAAGCAACTCTGAGAAAATAACAAAGTGGACATATTCATCATCTACTATTAAGATATTTATCACTTGAGGTTACAAATTTTATGAGGTTATTTATTATGATTAATATATTGAATCATTAAACTCCTCACTCACTTCTCCTAAAACTGGGACTACATAGTTTTGATTATATTAAGAGCTTGCATGAGAGCTATTATGGAATTATTGTGAGATAAAATTGTTAAATTTGGATTATGAGCTCTAATAATTATAATTATTTTAACTGATAGCATTTGAGAAGTTTTAAATTTAGTTATTTCTATTGCTGCTTAAATTTAATGTGGCTGATTTTACATTACTCCTCTAAGGAGTACCTATATTAGTATTCTAGTTTTAATTAGTAAAACTTTGTTTTTGGTTTTTTGGGGTTTAGTTTGTATAGAATTTACTTAAATTATTTTAGGGTGTAAAAGCTGAATAAGAATTAATGTTTGTAAAATTGTTATTATTATTACTAGGGGAATTATTATTATAGAAATCACTATTTGTTGGAGAATTGTTGTATAAATTATTTTTATCTTTGATTTAAATATTTGAAGAGTGTTTAGGTGAAATGTTTGATCCAGGTTAAAATGATTGCTATCTTAATATTTTTGATCTGTTCTATTGGATTATTATTTTCTATTTCTACATATTTTCAAGATCTATGTGCTATTTTTATATTAAGGTTTCTGGAGATGGATTATACCCGTTTTAATCTTAATTTTTAAAAGCTTAAACTGTATAAGCAGCATCTTTATTTTTATGACTAAAATCATGGCTATCATGCTAAGTTTGTTCTTAATTTATATTATTTGCTATCATTTATATTGAGGGAATATTATTTTAGCTGGGATTGTTCGTTGCTCCTGTGTTTTAAGAAGAGTTTATTTGAGTGGAAAGACAATCATTAATATTATTTGTAACTTGTAAAAAGTTAAAATTTTTTTATTTAAGAGCAACTTGCCTGTTATTTTCAATATTTAGGAGAGTTTAATTGTCTATTTATTCTTGCTTTAGAGCGGTAATTTACTTTCCTGAAGAATGTATATGGCCATCTGAATTATTGTTGATTCCAAAATCTGCTTATGATGGTAGAGAAAGCTAAGTAAATAAATTTGTTGAAGAAATTGGTTATTTAGTCTTTACTATTTGAACAACTGGATCCTACTCTTAATAATCCTTAATAACACAGCTAGAATCTTGTTTATCATTTATTTTTATTTGATGTATTCTTTTATTGGGTGTTCCTGCATCTTTTTAATTCTTTTTTAAGTCAATATCGGAATCTATTTTTTCTACTTCTTTGCTTACAACTTTCAGAGCAACAATTTTATTTGTCTTAGGAGAATCGTTTTTCCAATTCATCATGGCATATTATTAACTTCTGTCGGTATGGTGATGCTCGATAAGCAAAGCTTCACAAGATTATTTTTATGGTGAAGAATATATTGTCATTTTTTTATCTCGAATATTACTAAGCAGAGTGTTTTTCATTTCATTTTCTGATAATGTAATACTATTTCTAAAAAAAAAATAATCAATCCAAATAAATATATTTTTAAAATTTACCTTTATGGGCAAGGCTATGGCTTTTCATTTATATTTCTATAAAAGTCGAAGCAGATCTTAGATCCAAAATTTTGTTGTGTTTTAAGCCCAATTCTTTGTGAGGAAGGCCCTAATAATCTCACTAAAGTCTTACAAATAATTAATCCCAGTCCAACACCTATATTCATTAAAATAAATATTTGAGTTATTTTTTTTGGACTAATTTCATATAAAATCAAGTAGAAAAAAATAATCGATTGGATGATACCTTGTGTTTTTAGACCTTCTGTATGATTAAAAGTTTGGAAAGGCTTAAAGATTTAATCCACATACTGCTGAGGTATTCCTACTCCAGTATCAGTTATTGAAATATGTATTACGTTTCTGTCACTCTTATTAGATTTAAATTTTATATGAATAGATCCTTTTACAGTAAATTTTAAGCTATTTGCAATCAAGTTATTAAATATCTAAACGAGTCTACTCGGGTCAGAAACAATATCTAATTCTTATAGAAAAGGATCAATAGTATATTTAAGCTCTATATTTCTTGACTGAGCATGTAATTTGAAAAGTTAGAAAACTTATTCTATCAAACTAGAAAGTCTGAAAACCTCAATATTAAGTCTTAGGCTTCCTTTGTTCAGTGCTGAATAATCTAAAATATCTTTAATAATGTTCATCATTTATTTAACACTTACACTAACTAGTTCTAGTTATTAAGAAATATTACTATTATTATCAGTTTTACCTTTCATACTTTCTACAGAGCAGACAATATTATTCAGAGGTGTCTTTAAATCATGAGTAGCTATTGCTAATATTTAGTCCTTATATTGATATTATTGTTTATTCTACTCATTAACCACTTTTTCAGTTATATCATTCAAAATTATCATAAATGATTTGTCCTAATCATCCCATTCACACTCTATAACCTTTGCTTCAAAGTACTTTTCCTTATAGCTGAGCTAGTTAAATGTTTACAAAACTTGATTTTTAAAGAAGTTGTGACTCTTTCTCTATGTTTTATTAAGTAAAATAATTTTAAAAGATATTTTTAAAGTAAAAATTTTTTTGCTGAAAATTTTCTTTCTGTGTTTTTTCTCTCAAATCAAAAAAATAGAAAAATTACTGAAAAAAAAAGAAATATTTTGGTTCAGTAAATTTCTACTTCCTTAATTTTTTATTTGATCTTTGAGGACTCTATCATTTGCATTCAATTTTGAGTAAACAATTTTTGAAATTTAGTCCAGCTTGCGCTTAGATTGATTTAAAAAGATTAATTTTTTACCTCTAATTCAGTAGACAGGCCGTTATTTAAATCAACTAACTTTTTGTAAAGCGAGATACTTTAATTATCTTTAATTTCTTCCATAAGAATTTGTAATTCGTTTTGATAAAATTTAGAAGGATTTTAGGTGATGTTAAAGGTATTATAAAACTATTTATTAGCATCTTTAAATTAAAAGATATTGCTACTATCCTATTATAATTCATTTTCATTTACTAAATGGTTTTATAAGTAGGGTGAACTCAATTTAAACTATTCATTATCTTTATTCATTTGATCTAATTCAATATGATCTCTTTTTTCCTTATTATGAATAGTGTTTTCTTCATCTTTCACACTAATAAATACACTATTAGGATTTGTTTAGATTTTGTTATGCTCCGTAATCAAGATTGAAGTAGCCTTCTTACCGATTAAATCAGCTTTTTTAGATTCTTCAGAGAGTACTTATTTTTATTTTGATTATGGTTCTATTTAGAGCTAATTAATTTAATCACTTTATATATGCATGCAAATATTTTGTTTTCTAGAACTTTTATTATGAGCTGCCTAAGGGGTTTCCTCTATTTAGTTTTCTGTTGCATTTATCAATTTGATATCATTCATTTCTAGTGACTACCCATGAATAGTAATATTTTTTTATCTAGCTGAAGTTAGTTAATTGTTTTATGCAGAGGGCTATATTAAATTATACTAATTTTCATCTTGCATTTTTGGAAAAGGAGAAGATATGTTTTCTTTTTGTTTGGGATGATCAATGTAGGCTTAAATTTAATTAAGGTTATTGTCCATCATTTCATCTTTTTTAAAATGTCTTTCAAATTTTTAGGCATTTTATTGAGTATATTCATTTATTTACTTAGCAATACCTAATATAATAATAGGAGTTGGTATAGTATTCTTCCAAATATCTTTCCACTCTGAAAGCAAATTATTCTGCCAATAGTTGATAAAAAATTTCTTTCTCCTATTTTTTTCTGTAAGATAGATTATTATAGTGTATATGATTAGTAAGAATAGCATTTATATACAAAACTTAGGGGTACTAAAAATTTCTGATTTAGACTAATCACATATAGATATCACCCATTAAATAATAGCCTTTTCGTACCAAGTAAATATATATGATTAAATAAGCATCATCACTATAATCAAAGAAATACCAGCATTTGTACAAATAATAGGAAATATGAAAGAAGAATGATCTCTTACTTTATTCTTTTTGGTATCTTGGTTTATCCTTGGAATTATGTCAAATATAAAGAATAGAAAAAAATGCAAGATTTAGAGATAGATAAACTATTTTTTAATCTGATAAGAATGAGAAGACTTCAGCGTAAACGAAATGATTATGATGCAAAAAGCTATTTAAACTATCAAATTTATATAAGAACTCTCCTCTTCCAAGTCTAAGTAATCTATATAGATTAAAATTAATACGATTAGGAACATGCTAACAATAGATTCGGTATATAGAGGCCATTTCTATCTCTAGATACTTTCATATAATAGCTAAATTTGAGTATCTTTAAAAGACAAAGTTAAATGAGATATGTGAATATGCTTCAAAATCTCTTCATCATTTTTGTCAATTTGATTTGTCATTAAAAAAAGATAGAGAGTATAGCTGCGAGAGTTATGTTACTTGTCAAACAAAAATATGTTTGTTAGATTACCTATTTGAAAAAAAACTGCTACTTTTAAACAAAATAAGATAATACTACTGCTACTTTATTTTCTGTTAATTAATCTTAATTAAAATTGTAGATGTGTTTTTGGAGCTCATTAATTAATTAATTGATTGATTGACTAATTGACTGACTTATTGACTTAAGATTATTATAATATTTACTTGCAAGTCTCTCATTAGTTTATTAAGAGAATTCTATCCACTTAATTTGATTATCATCTTTTCTTTTCTGAGTGAATTATTTCACAATCTTCTTAATCGCTTTACATTAAACAACTTTATGTGATCTAAAAAATTTGCTTCTTAGTCTTTTTATCATTCCTTAAGTATACATTATTTTACATCAACTCTTCAAAAAAAACTCTCTTCATTCATTCTTTCTTTTTTTTAAAAAAATTGATTAAATCTTAATCATCCATTAAAATTTAATCTTTAAACTATACCAAATAAAAGAAATAGTCTTGTTTGCAACCCTTCAAAAATTCAAACATTTTTTATTTTGCTTTTATTTTTTTGGACTTTCTTTCTTCTTTAAAATTTCGTTTTCGCTACATTAAAAATTCATTTATTAATCAATTTTTAATTTCATATCCTTTAAGTTACTATTAATCAAATTGATCTATCAATCTTGATATTTGTATTCGGGATATTTTAAAATACATATGGAAATGATTTATCCAAAATAAACACTCATCAAAATAACGGAAATCTATTCAGAAAATTTTCTAGTAATTGTTATTATCCAATCAAAACAAAATTTAACTTTTTTTTAATTTTTAAAAAGAATAAACCCATTTAAAATAAAAAAAACTTCTCTTTTATTAAAAGAGTAAAATAAATTATACGACCTGATTTAACTTGAGTTTTCTTTTCTCTTTTGTTTTTTCTAAAAAAAAAAGATATGTAAAATAGGCAGATTATTTCGAATTAATTACAGTAAACAAGAAAAAACTAAAAAAAATCTATTTTTAAAGTATTCTAGCTAATATTTTATTATCCCCGAAAATATTTTTCTATTTTCAGGCTATCTTAAAATAACCTCACTTAGAACCTATAAAAGCCCAAAAAATAACTTTTTGTAATGAATGCTATAACAGAATTAGAAACAAAGAATTTTGAGAAAACTAAAAAGTATGTAATATTTTATAAAGAAAAGAAAGATCCCAATTATTCTTATCTCAGCTCATACAAGTAGTGATATGTTTAAAAATATAATAAATGATAAGCAATAATGTTATTAAGATAAATTTAAACATTTGAACAAAAATAATCTATTTTCTTCAAATTTACTATGCTTACTTTATTTAAAATTTATAAGGACAAAAATATCTTTGAGATATTTAATGATATGTGTTTGAATTAAATAGATTTATTTTACAACATAAATAAATTTAGAATTGTTGGTAAATAGACTAGATTTGTTTTTATGTTTGAACATATTCTTATTCACTCATTCATTTATTTATAAATAAACTGAAGGGATTTTTAATTTCTAAAAAATACGTTTACCAATTATTTTTAATACATAATTTGCCATAAATGTTTTGTATTTTCCCACTTTTTTTTTATTTTATCTATCAAATAATTTAGCAGATTCTATATCTGTTTATAAACAAATATATTAAATACAGATGCTGTTTACTTAATTTATAAAAACAAGAAAAATAAAAAATAACATTTAATAAATACTTCATAATTATAATTGTTATCATATTTCACTTTCATGTTTTTTTGCTTTCAAAAGCTGTAATCAACCTCTAATTCAATCAATTTTATCTGCTGCTTATATAAAATCTAGAATGATAATAAGTAACATAACCATATATAAACATTTAAAAAAAATGAAGTGACTGACTATCTGATCTTTTATCATTAAAGTTAATAACGTAACCTAATTTTCCTCTTATTAGTAGATACATATAGAAATAAAATATAAATTTCAATGAATTTAAAATATTTGTATGTAAATCCAAAAGTTGTAAAAACATTTAAATGAACTAGATGGTTGGTTGATATTCTAATGAAAAGTCATCTTTATTATCGGATCTTACTCTTATTTTAAATCCCCGATTAGAATAAAAAATAAAAATGTAAATTTGAAGATTTGAATTCTAAAAAGTGTATCTAATGTTATTGCTGAATATACAGAAATATTCAACCCACTCAATTCTTTTGTTTTGTTGTTTGTAACCTCAATATTTTTCCAAAAGTAATTTAAAATCAAGTACTTCCTTACTTAAGTCATTACCTAAAAATTGTAAATTATTTCGACTGAAATTTTTAATAAAAAAGTTCTTTAAGAATATTATCAAACAAACACTTTAAATGTGAGCAATTAATTGAAAACATTTTTTTTCAACCAACGCAAGTGCTAGAAAATCTTCAATACATTTGGTTTTTCTGAAATTCTGAAAATAAATATCAAAACAAGAAATCATGAAATCAATTAACAAAGCTAATAAAGGCCCAAGAAAACACTTTGGAGTAATAATATTATTTGAATAATAAATTAGAAATAAAAAGGTTAATTTATAATTTCAAAATTCTTTTATACTATGTATCACTTAAAACTAAATACTTTCTTAATTTATTGCCTAATAGTTAATGAAGTCAGTTTGAAGCTCTTCTAATCATATAGATTTTCTAAAAAATGAGAGGGCTTAAATTAGAATAATTGAGGTATTTTTAATTTAGAAAATACTCTATAATTTTTGGGAGATGAAGTGATTTTAATTTAAGGTTACTAATTTTTTTGTAAATTATATTCAATTATGAACACAAACTCAAGATAAGTTTTTGAAGCAATCCGTTTTTCAAAAATATTTTTTAAATAAATCCCTTCATCTTATTTCTATAAAGTAATACTTAATTTAGTCATACGAAAAAAAACTAAATAATCTTAATGAACATCTATAAATAATAATATATTTACATGAAGTACTTTATTACCAAAATTGATGATTCAAAATGTTTTTTTAAGAATAAAAAAAGTTTTGTCACCTCTTACACAAAAAAACTGTAGGCAATTTTCAGAGAATTATATTAGCTAGAAGAATTTTTCAAGATGAAACTAGGTTTTTTCTATTTTAAAAAATAATTCGTTAATTAATTTATTCATTTAATTCTGTTAAATAAATTAAAAAACACCATTTATTTTTTAAAATTATTTTGATAAATTTAAAAAAATGAACTTAAATTAACATTAAAATTAATTATACTATTGAAATGTTCTTATGATTTTAATTTAGTGAATTATTTATTGTGTTAATTTTATAAAAACTAAGATAGAAGTATTACTAAATTTTGATTAGATGTCGAAATAGCTAAACGGATCCAAGAACATATAAAATGATTAAAAATAGCAAAATAATTAAAAATAAGTAAAATTCAAATAGTTTGCTTCCAATCAGCAGGTATTAAAAACAATTTATGAATCCTCTTTAGATGAAAAAATAAAAACATTTTAGAAATTCAACATAGATTTATTGAATAATGACTCTTTTGATAAAAAGATGAAAGAAAATAGCAACATTATTCTAAGTAGAATTATAGATGTTATTTGGAAAATACTGAATTATTTTCCAGTTTTTAACCCATACAACAAATTTGTAATAGCTTGGGATATTATTTAAATTATTACTGTAATTAACTTGCTTTTCATATTTCCTCTCATTTTTTGTATTGGTGCACAATTTAATCAGCAGCTAAACTATTTATTTTCTGTAACTATTCTTGTTGATATGATGATTCGTCTTAACATAGGATTCTTTGACATGGATACTTTTATAGTCTCCAAATAAAAAATATGTTAGCGCTATCTAAGACGCGGATTTGCATTAGATTTTTTAGGAAATATTTCTATTGTTTATTATTTAGCTTTTCCAAACCAAAGCTAACCTTTACTTCTACTTATCCTTAGTAAATTACATATGATTAGAAAACTCTTAATTAATGTCGAAGAAACTTATTTTCATAATTTCTAGTTAAGAAATTATTTAAAGCTTTTAAAGCTAATATGCACACTAGTTTTTTTTGCTCATTTATTTGCTTGTGGATGGATTTATGTTGGAAATTTGGGATTTACATTCAATTGGATTTAAAAATCTGGTCTTGAGAATGATAGTTGGTATTTTTATTTAGTCTTCAATTTCAATTTTAAAAAAATAAAAAATACTGCTTATTTTTCAATTTTAAAGGTATTTTACTTAATTTTTTTAGCATAAAAAATGTCATTAAAAATGTTTAAGTTGGCATACTTCCAAATTGTTTGTTCCCATAATCAATAATAAAAATCTGACTGACTTTTTATATAAAATAAATAATTAATTAGTAATGTATTACAAATAGATTGAAATAATGCTAAAAAATTAAATTTAATAATTTCTATTTTGAGTTTTTATTTGCTTAGATTTTTGAATGCTTGCTTATTGAAATAAATTTAGAGAATAATCCTTTTTATTAACTTTTTTTAACAAAGAAAGAATTTGGTAAACTACTTTAAAGAAATAAAAAACTCATAATTATTTTTGAAACACAAAATGATGAATATAACTAATAGATTTAGATTAAAATTCACAATATCTCCTATTAGCTAATTTTTACAAATTATTTTGAAAACATTTTTTTACTTGCCCTTAACTTTTATGCTATACTATTTTTAATGATACAATCAATTAATTACCTTAATATTATTTAGCTAATAAAGATTATATTATTTTCTCTCAAAATAAAAACAAATCAAGTTTGAATGTTTTTTAGTTTTTAAAAAGATTTCCTTTTTTAATTTATGATAGGTAATCTATATATTTGAAGTCTATTTATTTTGCTTTTGTTACAATGATTACTGTAGGATATGGTGATGTAACTCCTTAAAACTATTGTGAGACTATTTTTGTATCTTGCATTATGATCCTTGCTTGCGGTATATTCGGTTATTCATTGAATTAAATTGGAACTATATTCAATGATATATTTAAATATCAAGAACAACAAAGAGAAAATATTGCAATTATTAGTATTTACATGAAGAAGAAAAAGATATCTACTCCTCTTCAATTTAAAATAAGATAATATCTACAGTAAAAATATTTTATTTACGGCAAGTTAAATTAGAAAAATTTTATTGAATGAAAAGG
This sequence comes from Tetrahymena elliotti 4EA, assembly GCA_000231825.2. Lineage (NCBI taxonomy): Eukaryota > Ciliophora > Oligohymenophorea > Hymenostomatida > Tetrahymenidae > Tetrahymena > Tetrahymena elliotti. The sequence continues at coordinate 442,089 of JH720344.1, read as the reverse complement.
TTTTATTGGAAAGAGAATAAAGAATAAGAATAATAAAAGCAACAAGAAATCAAATAAATCCTTTCTTAACAATTATAATCAGAATTAGTTTAAGATGAAAATAAACTTATTTTAAGAGAAGCTAGAATTTTGGTTGATAATTTTAGCGAAGAAGTTATGAGAAAGACTGCATCTATTATTAAAAATATAAGTTTTACCCCTGAAGAGATCATATTTTAAGAAGGAGACAATGAGGATTAAAATCTTTATTTTATTGAGAAAGGGTCATGTGAAATTTTTATTGAGGGAAATGATAAAAAACAAACTTTGTATGAAATTTAAAGTGGACAATATTTTGGGACAACTAGCTTTTTTACTGGATTAAGTAGGACTTGCAGTATCAGAAGTAAAGGGTTCAGCACTCTTCTCTTTATCAAAAGAGATGAGTTTATGGAGATTTGTAAATAAAGTTTACCTGATTATGAGAAATTTTGTTTTCTGAAAGATAAAATCCTCTTTGAAAATGACTTTAGTATTGTTAATTCCTAATGCTACTGTTGTTTTTAGAGCCATCACTAAATACAAGAATGTTAGTTTCTTCACTATAATAACAAAAGTAATTTTTTGAATAAATTGATTGAATATGAGTAGAATATCCAATTAAAAAGGGTCAAAATTGATAAAAGTAAAAAAAATAAAAGTTCTTCTTTAATCAAATTATGCACCATACAAAAACTACATAAACTTTTTATGAGAGAGAATTAATCTATCTTAGAAGAATATGAAAAAAACAATTTTCTCTAATTAATTGCTGATATGTATGACTCAGAGTATTATGAAGAGGATAGCTTGACTCTTCTGAACGAAGAATTTCCTTATTATAGTGAAGCAAACCTAGCAGCAAATGAGGAAATAAATCCCTCATCTCTAAGCTAAATAAGATAAATATTTCAGCATCAGCAGTCATTTAATATTAAAGGTATTTAAAAGAGTGTATCTTTAAATAATAATCCTAGATAGAATTATTAACCTAATCATTAAAATTAATAGTAACCAAATCAGTCATTTTATTAACAAAACAAAGGCTTAAAATAAAATTAGATTGATTACTAAAAGAGTGAATCACATAACGTCCTATCTGATGAAAATATTATTAAAAATAACATTAATGTAAATTTCTTTACAGCTGCAGAGCCTAATTATTTGCAAACTTAATCCACTGATAGAGGAAGAATTGAGAGTTTTATGTCTACTAACTAACTTAAATTAGCTGATGATAATTAAATTTAAATAAAAACTTCATCAAACGAATTAACTACTGACTAAAGAAGTTTACCAATAATTTCAACCATTCTAGCAATAAATAATTTGAGCAATACAAACAATAATATAAATTATTCTACCATAAATAAACTAAAATCTAATCTTTAGCAAGGAGAAAGCAGCTATGCAGATCGGTCTAGTCTGACTCTATCTAAAGCAGATTTAAGAAGTAGAAATAATTCAGCTTTCTCAAACTACTCTAGCTAAAGTCCTATGAACAAGAAAAGTTAAATGTTTTTTAATAAGATGTCATAAAATTTTATTGAGTAAAATATTGAATAAGAATCGAACGGAAAATAGACGGAATAAAATTCTATGTTACACTAAGAAGAGAGGCAATACAATCTTGATTAAAATGAACAGCATTCTGTATATCCTAAAAATCATAAAGAAAAAACTGTAAAATAACTTAGTACATCTTCTTCGTAAATTTAAAAGCTTCTACCATCTAAATAAAATTCACTAAAATAAACTTCCCAATAAACATAAAAAGCAGCTAATGCTCTCAGCACTATTTTAAAGATAAAAAATATGTCAAAAAGAATTAAAAATTCATTTGAAAAAAAGAAAAATAATTAAGAAGAAATTATAAAATAAAATACAATCAGTGAAAAAATATGTAATTTCTCAGAGCCTCTTAGTAATATGAATGAAGATCTCAAGCAAGATGATAAAATTAATTTTGAATTGATAGCATAAAGCAATTAACTGTTTTTCTTTTTGATGAAGCACAGGAATATTGTTTCCTATTCAACAACCTAGCAAATCATTGATGAGTAATTTGAAAAAATGTAGGACTACACACATTACTATCCTTTAGGAAACTCTTAAATTGTAACAAAATTATTGTCCTTATCATAAAAAGATAGATTAAAACATTATAAACGTATTTTAGAACTTTCTAAAATAGAGTATAGAAATTCCAATACAAGAAATGTAAATAGCATAAGTAGATTAAAAAATAAATTTCAATAGGAACAAAATTCGATGATGAATTTTCACAAAATCAATAACATTTATGCAGAAGACTCTAAACCTTAAACATACAATGAAATCTTTAAAGATATTGACGGTGATAGCTATTCTTAGATACTGAACTAAAATAATATTACAAATCTTCATCTCAAATAACATTTTTCATAAATAGTAAACTAAAATCCTAAAAGAAGAAAAACATCAGCAAGTTATAAATTTGATTAACAAAGCTGTGATACAGATATGTAAGTTCCAAAATCTTTTACAAATATTTAAAACACAAACTAAGTTTCTGTACACTCAGCATCTCCTATTCAAAATTCTAACTAAAAAAAATCTTTCCCAGGCTCTCCTTTCCTATTTTCTAGGTAAAATCCTTAGTATTAAATAAGTAATCTAGCATTGGCAAATGAAAGCTCAACAGAAAAACAATAGCTGTATACGAAGCCCAAATATGAAATAACTACAATAAAAGAAATAGATTAGTAGTAAAAAGATATGGAGTACGATCTACATTGTTTTAGTTTAATACCTGATGCTTAAAATTCTTTCAATATAACCATACCTAACTTATCTGTTATGAATTAAAAAGAATATTTAACAGATATTTGAAAATATTTACTTAAATAGAAATGGTAGTTAAATGAGGTCATAAAACTTTTTGTTTAAAATCTTAACAAATAACATTTTTTAATGCTGTGAACTAGTTTTGCTTTGCTTTGCTTTATAATTTATTATTTAAAATTGATATTATTTTTCTATTTATTATCTGTTTTCTATTCCCAAAAAAATAAGTAGCTTATTTATTAATCAGTAAATAAATACGTCATTTTTTTTACTTTCTCCAAACACTTTGATGAAAACAAATTTTATACAAGGAAACTAATTAAAATTAAATTAATTAATTCATTTTTTTTGTGACAATGTATAATTTATATATTTCTCATAATCTTCTTTTTCATTTAGATCTATTAAGGTTTATTGTAAACTTACACATTTATTAAGGATACGTCATTTTTTTTACTTTTTTTAATTTTAATTTCAGAAAAATATAAGATAAATGTATTAAAATTATTTAATTTATTAAAATAGTTAACATGGAATGAAATTAATAGGAAAAATAGCAATAATAGATCTGCTTTTGGTAATAGATTTAGAGCATTTTAATATTAATTTCACAAAAATGTTAATTTTAGTAATTTTTATAAATGAATTTCTCATAAGCATTTTCTTTCAACAATTACAAATTAATTTACATAAAATGTTAACAAACTAGCACTTCCTCATTAAAATTTTATCTTACACAAATTCCTTTACTAAATCATTATTTCTGGATTAATCAAATCACTTTAATTATTCATGCATCATTTATGCTAATCAAATAAATCAATTTGCGTAACTTTAGTATTTAAAAGTAAATTGAATATCAACTAAGTATAATTTATAAAAAAATTAAAGATAGTAACAGATAAAAATTGAAAAAGCAATAATGAAAAAAGAGCTTTTAATCACATTAGGAATAACTGCATTGTCAGCTATAGCCTTAGTGACGGGATTCTTAGTTTATGAGTAAAACAAAAAAGTAGTCATTACTAACCCTCCTTTCCCTACTTCTTTCCCTCAAAATTTTAGCCTTAAAAAGGGAGAATTTATGCTTAATAATCACCCACTTTATATTGCTGCTGGTGAAATACATTATTCCAGAGTTCCTCATTAATATTGGAGAGATAGAGTAAAAATGATTAAAGCCCTTGGTAAATCATTATTTTTAAACATTTTTTTCATAAAAAATCTAATTTAAATTTTAAATATGATCAGGTCTCAACACTTTAAGTGTTTACATCATGTGGAATTTTCACGAAATCTAACCTGGTGTCTTTGATTTTGAAAGTGATGATAAAAATTTAAGAAACTTCCTCTAAATTGCTAAAGAAGAACAAATGTATGTTCTTATTAGACCAGGCCCATATGTTTGTGCTGAGTGGGATTTCGGAGGTCACCCCTACTGGCTCCTAAAGGAAGAAAATATTAAGTTGCGTTCTACTGATCCAAAGTATTTATAGGCTATAACTCTTTATTTGAATAGAGTTGCATAGGAAATAGAAGATTATTAAATAACTAATAATGGTACAATAATTCTTTTATAAGTTGAAAATGAGTTTGGATATTATGGAAAAAACAACGAATATCCAGTTAAGTTGTAAGAAATGTGGGAGAGTACAGGAAAAATCAGAATTCCTTACTACACTGTTGATAAATGGATCTTCAGTAAAATAGGACATGTTAAAGGTGCTGCTTTTGGTTTAAATCCAGGAACTCTAGAAGTTGGTTATTGGTACACTTATTTCTTAGAACACGATATGCCTGTTATGAGCTCTGAAACATATCCTGGGTAATTAAAATAAATTATTTTAATATAATCTTCTTTCCTCTAGTCACTTCAAAAAATTTAGAATACCAAATATATTTTGCTTTACTTTTATTATAAAATTAATTAATTTCAGAATTTGTTGGAAGCCAATTTAATATTTTTTCTTGCAGCCACACAATTCATTAAAAAAATGTAATTAAAAGTTGAAATTATGTAATAAGTAAAATGAATTATGTTTTTTTAATGAATAAGACACCAAAGTTCTATTTAAAAACAATCTCTCAAACTAAAATTAATAAATAAGTTTTTGATACTTACTAGAATGAGTTTTTATTAGAACACATTTCGATTGAATTGAAAAAAAATAAATATTTAGGCATGAATAAAATATAAGAAAATAGGTTATTTCTGTTTTAAAATCACCATTTCAGTCAGAGACTTATTATACTTCAACATATTTCTATTAAAAATATTATTCAAATTTGAATTTGAAAGTAGAAGTCATTAAATAAATCTATAATTACTTTATAAAAATATAAAAATTACATCATCCTAAAAATGCAAAATATCTTTTAGTTATCCATTAGAATACAAGCAAAACAATTTTTTTGATTTAGATTTATTTTAGAATATAGGAATAAACAAAAATTTAAAAAGTCTTTAGTTCTTTAATTTTTGCAGCTAAAATACTTATCATAAAATTTAGTTATCAAATTTTTATTTTAATAAATGATTTTTCTTAATTAGATGGTTAACTCATTGGGGAGAGAAATATTAAGGAAAAAGCACAGAAGAAACTGTTAAAATGTTTGAAAATTTAGTTAGAAAAAAACATTCTTTCTCTATCTATATGGTATATGGTGGATCTAACTTCGGATTGACTGCTGGTGCTAACTCTGGATTGGCTTCTAGTAGTTAATTTTAACCAGATATAACTAGTTATGACTATGATGCTCCAATTAATGAGCAAGGTGCAGCTACTGAGAAATACTATGCTTTAAGAGAAATGTTTTAGAGCTATTTCAAATGGGATTTTCCTACTGTACCTTAAATTACTCCTGTTATGGAAATTTCCCCTTTTAAAGTTTAGAGAGTTTCTTCTTTATGGTAATTAATAGATAATACTCCTAAGCAGATATTTGATTAACCTAAAAGATTTGAATTCTTTGACTAAAATTAAGGTATCATTGCTTACACTTTTGAAGTTCCTCTCATAAAAGGTCAAAATGAATTGAAGTTTGAATAAATAAGTGATTATGCAAGAATATACTTAACTGATTCTAAGGAATATCTTGGAACTATTGATAGATCAATCAACTAAAATAGCATAGTTTTCAGTCAATTCTAGAACTAGAGTGCAAATATCACTGTTATTGTAGAAGCCTTTGGCCATATTAACTTTGGAGAACATATCTATGATCCTAAAGGTATTTTTACTAACATAACTATCAATAAGCAATAAGTAACATCAAGTTTTTCTCATTAACTTATTCCTCTTGAAAATATTCCCAATTATGCTAATTCTACTTCAGGAAGAGATATTAATGTTGAAGGTTTCTTCTAATCTACTTTCAATTTAGATTCAAACACTACTGTTATTGGTGATACCTATTTGGATTTAAGTTCTTGGGGGAAAGGTTATGTATGGGTAAATGGATTTAATTTAGGAAGATTCTGGAGTGAAGGTCCCTAATAAAGATTATTCTGTCCTTCTACAATTCTCAAGAAAGAAAATAATGAAATTGTCATATTAGACTTACTTCAAAATAATTCATCTGAGATTTCTGGATTACTCAGCTTGAAATGAAGTTCATATTTTTATTAAAAAATATCATTTTATAAATGTATTCCTTTTTATATTAAAAATTTAAAACAAACAGTCCAAAAATGTTGTTTTTTCGTAATATTTTCTATATAAATTTTATGATAAAAATTTATTACTATTTAGTTACTGTATTTTTTTTGAAGTTCTGGTCAGAATGCCACTTTTATTTTGCAACTTTAAAAAAAATTCAATATAAAGAAAAAAGCTATTTTGAAGAGCAGTTTTGCATAGGAAATTAAGTGAATTACAGTAGTAACTTGTTGATTAATTCTTTGAAAAAATATTTAATGGTAAGGCTAACTTTGGTTAATATAAAAGAATTATTGATTCTTTAAAATGAACATCTATTTAAAATAAAATACATCATGGATTTATCCATTTTTCAAATTAAATTGCAATTAGTATGGTGTTACTTTTTAAAACACTAAAAATATTTAAATGGAATTTACAATTATTGTCACAAGCCTAGCTAAAATTTTTTACTTTTTATTCTATGAAAAATATTACATTTACTTTTTGGATGATTTAATTCAACTATTAAATAGTCATATTTTATGACTAAGTTAATAATTTTTTGATTATAATAGCTGAGAAGTAAATAAAATTAATTCTATCAGAGGAAAAATAAAATCAATCTTAGCATTCATTTTGAAACATTAATAATTTGCTCTTAATAATTATTAAAAGTTTTTTTTAAAGGGCAAAAATTAACCAAGAATTTTTTGGTAAAATGTTTCTAGTTTAAACTAAACTTAAAAAGAGTAATTTGTTAAAATTTATATATCTATCTACATATGTATGTTTGGTTCATTTCTTTCATATAATTTAATTATTGGTTCTTAAATTCTTTTATTGAAATCAAATATCAAACAAATAAAAACTTGGTTTTCATAATTGTAAGAATGATCTTTTAACTAGATTAACGAAAAGAAGAAAAAAATAAATTCAGTTGTAATAATGATTTATTAATTATTAAATTTATCAGAAACAAATGAAAAAGAAAATAATAAAAGTTATTTTGATTAAAATGATAAGTAGCTTCATGCTGAATTGAGTATAACAAAAATTAATGAAATATAATTAATCTGTGTCTATTTTCTAAATGCAGTCACAAAAACTAAAGATTTATATTATATGATTCTTGAATATTTTAACGATTTAATAAGTATGTAATCATAAATGTAAATCTATATCCTTACATCACTATCAGATTACTTGATCCTAAATTAATCAAACAATTTTTGTGTAGAAATAAGAATAAATTGAATTAAGCTTTAAGATATTAATCAAAAGATTTAATAAATTTCATTTTTTAATTAAGTTTAAACACATTAAGTGTTTCCATCATGTGGAATTATCATGAAGTTGCTCCTGGTGTTTTCGATTTATCCATTCCTGACATTCCTGACAAAAACTTGAGAAACTTTTTACAAATTGCTTTGGAAGAGTAAATGTATGTTTTAATAAGACCTGGTCCTTATGTTTGTGCAGAATGGGATTTTTGTGGTTAACCTTTCTGGCTTCTAAAGGAAAACGTTGAATTGAGATCAACTGATCCTAAGTATATTTAAGCTATAACTCCCTGCATTAAGAGAGTAGCCCCAGAAATTTAGGACTGCCAAATTACAAGAAATGGTACTGTCCTTATGGTGTAAATCAAAAATGAATTCGGTTCTTATGGTAACAAAAAAACTTATCCTCTCTAATTAAAATAAATTTAGGATAATACCAATAAGATTTAAGTTCCTTACTACACTGCTACTGCTGGTGGTGGTAGTTTGATTAAAACTGGTTATGTTCCTGGAGCTGCCTTTGGTTTAAACGCTGTACTAATGAAAAAAACTACACATATGCTCATAGTCTAGAATTCTAAATGCCCATCATGAGTTCTGAAATATACCCTTAGTAATAAAAAATTTAATAAATCATATTCTTTTTAATTAATAGCTTAAGAATTTACACCAAAATTATTCGTTCATTTCAACATTAAATTTTAGCTTACTTTAAATTAAATTAATTAATTTATTTAGATGGTTAACTCATTGGGCTGAGAACTGGGCAGGGCGCGATATCTAAAGTATTGCTAGATGCAGAATTTTTTTTTGTAGTTGAGAGATAAATCCATTACAAAATAATAAAATAAAATTTAGTTTTATTTAATAAACTGTATTTAATGTATATTTTTACATTTTGTTTTTAAATTAAAATAACTTTACAAATTTAATTATAT
>JH720344.1:389967-433286 GCA_000231825.2 Tetrahymena elliotti 4EA | reverse complement strand
ATAAGATTTAAAAAAGTCCCCCCACCCTCTGTTATTTTACTAAAGAGTGCTCATGGTAGATAAAATAAAATTATATTATTTTTAATTAGAAAGATAAATATTAATTTGTGTAACTTATCACCATTTATTTGTCAACTCCAAAAAAAATTAAACAAATAAGACAAGATTTTACACTCATTTTAAAAGAAAAAAATAATATGAATTTATGTCAAAAAATTAATTCCTTTAACGAAAAAAAGTAAACTTTCAAATAAATTAAAAAAAAGCATAATTAATTTAAATGATTAAAAAATGTAATGTCAACTGATCATATTCACTGTTTAATTTATAAAAAGCATCTTTCAATATTATTTTGTATTGTTTTACCAATTTCAATTATTAAGTTAATAATTATTTCCATTAGTTCTTTTTTTAAGTTTTAAGCTTATTCAAATAAAAGAGATATCATTTAAGATTCCAATTTATTTGGTTTGATTAATTTATTATAAAAAAAAAATATTTTTGCAGAAGAGTTTAGCTAAACAAATTCTTCCAAATCTATTTCAAGTTCTCTGATATTTATATCTATTTTATTTAATAACTCTACAAAAACTGGATATTATTACTTTTCTTATTCTTTTTATTCTTTGTCGATAAAGTAGCTTTCTAAGGTTTTATTTTCTGTCTTTTATTGTAAATTTTGGTTTGGTATCTGTGAACTATTTTAATTTTGAATTAATTCTAAATTTTTTGGTTTTTCTTGATCTGATTATATGTTATTATCTTCATCTTATAGATTAGTTTTTGATTATTATTCTGGTTATTATTCTTAACAATCTTCTTTTACTTATTAAAATTAATTGACATTTTCATCTTTTTAATTCAACACTTGGTTTTAGTTTTTATAACTTATTTCTTTTTCTTCTTCTTTAGCAGCTGAATCACACAATTTTTCTTATATTTTATTTTCCTCATCTTTAAAGTTGTTCTCAGACTAAGCTTCCAAAATTGGACTTTATTTAGTTTCTTGTTATTTGCCTCTTAAAATCATTTTATCATTCAAAATGAAAATGGTATTATTTTCATCTTATGGAGTTTTAGATTATTATTCTTCTTCACAATCTTCTTTTACTTATTTAAATTCATAAACATTTTCATGTTTTTAATTTAACACTTGGTTTTAGCCTTTATAATTAATTTCTTTTTCTTCTTCTTTAGCTGCTTAATCACACAATTTTTCTTGCATTTTATTTTCCTCGTTTTGGTAATTATTCTCGCACTAAGCTTCCAAAATTTAATTTGATTAATTTTTTTTAGATTTGCCTTTTAAAATTGTTTTATTAGTCAAAAATAAATGATCATTTAAGGAATTATTTTAATCCTCTTGATTTATGAGTAAATTAGAGCTTTCCTTTAAATTAGTTGAATTACTTTAATCTTAGTATGATTATTCATTATTTTGAGAAGAAAATGAACTATTAAATGATTACTAAGAAGTAGAATTATCTTAAACTTAAATATAATGTGAAGAATTATAGTCAGATTTATGATAAGATTCATACTTTTAATATTATTACATGATGTAATTATCTAATAATTACTATCCTTAGCTTCTATTATCAACTTATGATTATTCAGTTGAAAAATGTTCATATGAATAACCATTATTTTCATTTATATTTTGATTTACAAACACTTCTTTTCTAAATAAGGCATTCCTCACATTGCTTTCAACAATATCACTAAGCTCATAATATTAAAAAATATCACCATATTTTTGTTTATATTAATCATCAATATATTTTTACTAGATATTATTATTATCTATTAGTTTTATTTCTTCATCAATTAGATAGATTAATTCCTTTAAAGAGCATCTTAGATAAGGCGAGTCGCTAAATAAGCTCTTTATTTAAGTAAAAAATATATTTTTCTTTATTTTTTCATCAGTACCTTCAATTTCTTTGGATATTTTTTCCAAGATTTATTTTTCATTGTGTTGACAATATTTTCCTTACTTTTCACAATTCTCACATAACATAAAACTTGGCTTGTAAAATAGCTTAATCATCATTACTCCTAAACTAAAATAATCAATATATTTGGTTTTAAATTTATCATTTGCATCATAACCTTTTGTAAATCCTATTGTTTCCTCAACCATAAACCCTGATTCACTAAAATCAATGATTTTTATTTTTTTATTAGAGTCAATTAAAACATTTGTGAATTTAATATCTCCATGCACAATATTATTTTCATGCAGATAGTCTATCCCTTATAGGATTTACTTGCAAATTAAAAGTTTCTATTTCTTCCCTTCAGGGGCCTTCTCTTTTTGTTTTGAATTCAAATGATTCTAGAGATTCTCTCCTTCAAAATACTCTAAAAATATTTCAAAGAGTTCACCATTTCTTTGATGATCTACATATTTTATTATGAGATCATTTTCAGTTAGTTTGGAAAGAATACTTATCTCTCTCATTTATTACTTTTGTGTTGTAATTATATCATTCTTTTTTTCATTTTCAGTTTATTTCTTTAATTTTTAAACAACAATTTTATCACCATATTAAACTTTATTGACTTCAAATTAAGATTTTTCAGAAATTTTGCCAAGAGTTTCTGTCTATTTGTATTCTTTTTATGGTTCAACTAACTCAATCATTAAATCTATAAATGAGATATACATTAATATATTAGTTTTAAAAACTTAATATTGTTATCTATTTAGAAAACCATAGTAATCTATTATCTTCTTGAATAGCTCTCTAGTTTCTGTTAATGAATTAATATCTTTTGTAATATTTATATTATTGAATCTCTCATGAGCTCTAAAGAATTCACTTCTTAAATTTTCAAATTGTTTATCTGTAGATTACAAAGAAAAATTTCTCTTTGTATTTAAATGAATAAAATTTCTAAGATCTAACTCTTGTTTGTATGAGAGTATGAGATTTTTAAATAGCTATGATTAATAATGAGTGAAAGCTGCATTTTAAGATTATTTTTATATGTGTTGAATCAAGTAATACATTATACAATCATCTTTAATAAACAAATAGCTTAGAGTTTAGTAAAATTGTCTTCTTCTATATAAATTTTAATACAAAGAGCCATCTATCTGTTATTATAAATTATGAATAGCTTCTTTAAGATTTTCTTCAAATAAGGTAGATGATTATTCTTCTTCTTTTTATTAACTATCTCCTTTGTACTCGATTTTTAAAGTGTAAAAGTTGATTTAGCAGATACATAGACTAAAAATTTCATGAAATATCTCTGAATCATTGTTTGGTCCTTTATTTTTTATTTCTTTTTCTTTGGTTATATTATTTTTTATATTATCCACTAATTTTTACCAGTAAATTAGATTTTTCTCTTTGTTGTGAGGGTTTTTCAAGTAGAGTCTTTTTCCTCTGACAATTTGTTGAACAAACCCAAGATTTAAATCTGTTTATTAGTAAGGAAGTGGCTCGCTTAAATCATAAAATCTAGCTAAATCTGGGAGAATTGCTAGAATCAGAGCACTTTAAGCAGAGTCAATATAGAGCTAAAGCTACTGTCTATTTATGTATTCTTCTGAAACTTCATACTTTTGTTTTGTCCAATCTTTAAATAAGCTGATAACACTCCTCTAATCCAATTCATCCTTAAAATAGGTCTCAACTAATTCTTTTTAAATGTATTAATCGTTTGACTCAGATATTATCAACTTTTCTTACTAATCAATCATGAATTTAAGAAGGAATTTGTATCCAAGTCTAAATTTGGTGTTATCAATACTCATTATTTTCTTTATTAGCTAAACTAATTTTACTTCTTTGTGCAATGCAATTTGATTCAATTTTAGCAAGTTTAGAAGGCAGAAAAAAAGAAAATATAAATAAATCTCATCTTGATTATTTTAATTTAGTTTGCTTAAAAAATCTGGGTAAAAAATGATCTTTATTATTTCAAACTTATCAAAAAATTTGTAATTGATGGTATTATATTTTGTGATTAAATTTGTTTTAGGTTCCTTGGCTAAGAAACTCGATAGAAATTAATTAAACAATAAAGTTTTGCTCTTTCTATACTTGTCTATTAATCGCATGTTTCCCCAGAGTTCATAGCATCCAACGAAATCATTTAGGAAATCATTTTCTTCTTTTAATCCCTCAAAGTTTAATTCAATTTTTTTCAAAACAAATTTTTCAAATTGCGATGGCTACAACAATTTTTTATTCTTGATGAAAAACCTAAAAGGTTGTTCATCAAAAGTTTCTTCATAATCTATTGATTATTAATCAACTATATTTTCTATTATTTCTTCAATCTATTTATTTATGTTATTGATATTTAAATCTTTCATTTTCTAAATCACATCTTGCAAACTAGGGTCATTAGGTTCATACTTGTTAATATACTCTTTGTTAAAAAAGTAGCAAACTTTAAAGTAGTAGAATGAAATCTTATTCCATAATTTTGTCTCTTTTGAGTCATTATAGCTTTATAAGTAATTCTCAAGCTTGCTTTAAAAATCCTCAATTTTTTTTAAAAAACTCTCTTAATAGCTTCTGATATCTCCTGTTTAATTAGATTTACATTATGTAATTATTTTGAGGATAATTTATTCATCTATCTGATTTTTATTTTAGATGTACTCTTACTCAAGAGCAAGAGCTTGCGTGTTTAAGTCTTGGTTTTCTTCTTATTAATTTTAAGAAGAAGAGTCTAAATTAAAAGCTTCAATAACTTAAAAACCAATTTAAATAAGTTGAGGAATTATTTACTCGTCTTTAATTACTTTCTCTACCTTCTCAATAATGCTGCTTAAAAATATATTCATTTTTTTATAAATGATTATACGAAATACCCAATTTTAATTTTTTGACTTCAATTTAAATTTCGATTTTCCTAATGTAATTATTTTGGATTTAAAGAGAATAGATAGCTATTGGATGATTGTTATTGAAATCAAAACATCTTGCTTGATTAGATAAGATATCAGAAAAATAATGACGTCATAAATTTCAAAATGATTAGATTTACTGTTTTGAGATGAGAACTTTAGAATTTGTTCAAAGGATAAATATTTTTATAAAATTCTACTTCCTTTTGGCTAGAATACTTATTCTTCTCAAAATAAAATATTATTGAAAGAATCCATTATTTAATATTTTTATCATATCATTTATTTAACAGAAAGGTATCCTCAATAAAAATAAATATAACTCCTATTCATTGCGAAGGAAGATAGTTTTCAATTTGTCTTTATTGATATAATGTTTTATTTAGATAATTCAATTTTTGAGATTAGCAACTTGCTAATCCTATTTTAATTCATATTATTCTGTCATTAGTTTATAGAACATCTAATAAATTGTTCTATGATTTGCATAGAATTAATTTATCCATCTTTTCTTAAATCATCTACAACTTCGATTCTTCTATGCCTTTATTTTCCTAAAACTATCCAGGCTCCTTATTTAGATTCAATTTAATCATAAAATAACACCTTCGCAGTAGTAAATTTAACGAAAATGTGTCTCTAAAGTACCCATTTTTACTTTAATTGATGTTTTTTGGTGAAGAAAACTAAAAATAAAATAATTGATAACAATCGATTATTACACAAAAATTAAAATTAATTCTAGAGAAATGGCTATTAAAATAAAATCATCCATAAATTTATTTATGATTACTAAAAATATAGTAGAAAAAAGAAAAAATGTTTTAATATCGCTTTTTGAAATAGCTTAGTTTAGAAGTTCTCTCCTACTTAATTTGGAAATTATAATTTGTTTTTAAAGTAAGTCTAAACTGAAATATTAAGTGGGGGAGCGCTTGGGAAGTCCCAGTGTCGATAACCTTTTTTTATTTTTTTCTTAAATTTATAACAAATTAAAATATTTTGTTCAAATTCTTGCAAATATAAAAATAATTTTAAGTTGGTTTTTTATTTAGAATCACTTCTATTTTCTTATAAATAGTCAAACGTTTTGATTAATTTTGTTATCGGTTATACTAAGGTGAAAACACCGGATCCCATTCGAACTCCGAAGTTAAGCGCCTTAAGGCTGGGTTAGTACTAAGGTGGGGGACCGCTTGGGAAGTCCCAGTGTCGATAACCTTTTTTATTTTTTTTAAAATAAGAATATAAAATAAAAAATTAATTTATTAAGCTAAATCAGCAAAATCAGTTTAAAATTAAAATAGTTCTCTTTAATTGTCAGAATTAGTAAAGAATATGAAAAGAGTAAAGATGAGATAATAGAATTTCAAGCTTAAAAAGAGTCAAGAAATAATTTAAGTTCTGAAACTCTTTTAAAAAAAAAGGAAAAGTTAAAGGTCAAAGAGCAAATAGAGTAAGCCCTTGTCTAAATAATTTTCAAAATAATTAAAAGACATTAATAAGAAAAAATAAAATAATTTAAATATTTAACACAAGAACTAAGAAACCTACATTCAAAAATTAAGAGCTTCATAATTAATAGCTAAAATTTAATAAATTGATCATGAGAATAGATAGATGTAAAATAGAAGTTCAATTAAATTCAGATATTATAAAAGAAAGGTCTAGAATATTAAAAATAATATAACTTTAAAACAAGTTCATGCTAAAATTTTTAAACTAAAGTAATTGAATTAATCAATTGATTAAATAATTAAGTAAATCCAAAAGTCTTTTTAATATTATTTGTACTAGTAATCTTAAGAATTAGAAACATAAGATAAAATATTGAAAACTATGATGAAGAAAACTCATATGTCTTATCTAATTAGAGAGATATTATTCTTTAAAAAAAGATTGTTATGATTCTTTTAAATAAAGAATAATTAGCTGTTCTATGGATTTATTCAGATTATTTAAAAAAGCATATGGATTATAAAAGTTAAAACGGTTATATCTATTATGAAAGTAAAAAAATACATTAGTTAAACACTTTCAAAATTTTTTTTGAAAAATGTAAAGAAAAAGCAATTTTGAAGAGCAGTTTTACACACTGAAATAAAAGGAATTACAGCAGTAATTTGTTGATTCATTCTTTGAAAAAATATTTAATGGTAAATCTAACTTTGGTTGATTTAATGGATTCTTTAAAATGAACATCTATTGAAAATAAAATGCATCATAGATTTATCCATTTTTCAAATCATATTGTAATTTTTATGTAGTTACTTTTTAAAACACTAAAAATATTTAAATGGAATTTACAATTATTGTCACAAGCTAGCTAAACTTTGTTACTTTTTATTCTATGAAAAATATTACATTTACTTTGGATGATTTGATTCAACTATTCAATTGTCTGATTTTATGACTAAGTTAATAATTTTTTGATTATAATAGCTTAGAAGAAAATTAAATTAATTTTATCAAATAAAATCAATCTAGCATTCATTTTGAAACATTAATAATCTGCTCTTAAAAATGTTTTTAAGTTTTTTTAAAGGGCAAAAAATAACTTAGAATATTTTAGCAAAAAGTTTCTACTTAAGACTCAACTTAAAAAAGAATAATTTATTAAAATATATCTATCTATCTAGCTATGTATCATCTTTTTCATATAATTTAATTATTGGTTCTTAAATTCTTTTAATGAAATCAAATTCAAACACACAATAACTTGGATTTCAAATATTTGAATTATAATTGTCAAAGTAAATAATATGAGTAATACAAAAATAAGTTGTCATAAATTCCACTGAGTCATAATAAAAATGAATTTAGAGAGCTTAATTTATTTGATATTGATTTCTAAATATATTCTATTTTATTTTTGACTTTGAAAAAACCATTAATACATTTTACTTTTGAAAATTGATATCATCCTTAGAAACTTGTATTATTTAATCATTTATTGAAATCAGTCTTCAATCAACTTTAAACTCGCTTTCTTTTTATAATTAATTGTAAGAATCCTCTTTTAGCTAGATTAACAAAAAGAAGAAAAAAATAGAAGGAGTTGTAACCATGATTCATTAATTATTAAATTTATCAGAAATTAATGAAAAAGAAAATAATAAAAGATATTTTGATTAAAATGATAAGTAGCTTTATGCTTAATCAAATACAACAAACATGAATGGCATATAATTCATCTGTATCTATTTTCTCAATGCAGTCACAAAAACTAAAGATTTAAATTATATGGTTATTGAATATTTTAAAGATTTTTTCGGTATATAATCATAAATGTAAATCTACATCCATACATCACTCTCAGATTACTTGACCCTAAATTAATCAAACAATTTTTGTGTAGAAATAAGAATAATTGAATTAAGCTTTAAGAAATAATCAAAATAAAAACAATAAAATCAAATTGTTAATCATCATTATGAATAAGGTAGCTATTATTGTATCATTTATAGCTGGACTTTTAATCCTTTCGACAGGCTTTATTTATGTCAGTTAAAAGGATTTATAAACTGTAGAAATTATAAATAACCCACCATTTCAGACTACTTTCCCTCAAACTTTTGAGCTTAAAAACTAATAATTCATCTTGAATGGACTACCTCTCTTCGTTGCTGCAGGAGAAATCCATTATTCTAGAGTACCCTCATAATACTGGCGTACAAGAATCCAAACCATCAAGGCTCTTGGTAGATTAATAATATATATCTTTTTAAATATATTCAAACAGTTTTAACTTGTTTTCTTTCATAGATTCAATAACTTTCATTTTTTAAATTAGGTTTAAACACATTAAGTGTTTACATCATGTGGAATCATCATGAAGTTGCTCCTGGTGTTTTTGATTTCTCCAGTCCTGACAAAAACTTAAGAAACTTTTTACAAATTGCTTTGGAAGAGTAAATGTATGTTTTAATAAGACCTGGTCCTTATGTTTGTGCAGAATGGGATTTTGGTGGTTAACCTTTCTGGCTTCTAAAGGAAAACGTTGAATTGAGATCAACTGATCCTAAGTATATTTAAGCCATAACTCCCTACATTAACAGAGTTGCCTCAGAAATTTATGACTACCAAATTACAAGAAATGGTACTATCCTTATGGTCTAAATCGAAAATGAATTTGGTTCTTATGGTAGCAACAACACTTATCCTCTCTAATTAAAATAAATTTGGGACAATACTAATAAGATTTAGGTTCCTTACTACACTGCTGATGGAGGTAGTTTGATTAAAACTGGTCATGTTCCTGGAGCTGCCTTTGGTTTAAACCCTGGTACTAATGAAAAAGACTACACATATGCCCATAGTCTTGAATTCGAAATGCCCGTCATGAGTTCTGAAACATACCCTGGGTAATAAAAACTTGATTAAATCATATTCTTTTTAATTAATAGCTTAAAAATTTACACAAAAATTATTCATTCATTTAAACATTAAATTTTAGCTTACTTTAAATTAAAATCTAATTAATTAATTTATTTATTTAGATGGTTAACTCATTGGGCTGAGAACTGGGCAGGACGTGATATCTAAAGTACTGTTAATGAGTTTGAATCTTTGATAAATAACAAACACTCTTTCTCAATGTATATGGTATATGGTGGTTCAAATTTTGGTTTAACAGCTGGTTCTAACAATAATGGCAATGATAGTGCCTACTAACCAGATATTACTAGTTATGACTATGATGCTCCAATTAATGAGTAAGGAGCTCCTACAGATAAATTCTATGCCTTGAGAGATATGTTTAAATCTCATTTCAACTGGACAATCCCAGATGTTCCTCAAATTTAAAATGTAACAACTGTTGATCAATTCACTCCTTAAAGAATAGGCTCTCTCAGAGTTCTCTACAACTCTTTACCTAAATAAACTTACTAATAAGCTTAAAGTTTTGAAGTTTTAAATCAGAACTAAGGTATAGTTGTATACACTTTCTAAATCTAAATCAATAACTCTACCTAATAGACTAACTACACTCTCTCCTTTGATAAGATTAGAGATTTCTCTAAAGTTTATGTCTAAGTCAATAATTCTACCACTTACAATGGTATAATCAACAGAATGAATTTATAAAATTCTTTCAGTTTCAATTATTAAGGTAATGCCACTAATGCTACTGTAACTATCTTTGTTGAAGCTTTTGGTCACACTAACTATGGTCATAGTATGTTTGATAATAAAGGCATTATTGGTAATGTTTACTTCCAAAACTAGAATGTCACTAACATTTCACACACTTTAATTCCTCTTCAAAATATCCCTAACATTATTCCTAATACCAGTGCTTCTGATTTATAGAATAATGAAACATTCTTTAAGGGTACTTTCAATATTAATGGACAAATTGGAGATACTTATTTAAATATGTCAAATTACACCAAGGGTTATGTTTGGGTTAATGGATTCAACTTAGGTAGATACTGGAATGTTGGTCCTCAACAAAAGCTTTTCTGTCCTGCTACTATCCTTAAATAAAGCAATGAAATTGTTATTCTTGATTTGATTTAAAATTCAGCAGCCCCAATTAAGGGTGAATTAACACTCCACTGAGCAAAAGAAACATTTAAAAATATTAAAATTATTATTTCTTTAATAAAACTGAGTAAATTTATATTAAAACTAACAAGCATTTTTTTTAAAAAAAGAAAATTTTTTATTAAAAATCATATTTGTTTAAAAAATATTTACAAACATTAATTATTTCCTTAAAAATATTTTAATAATGTAACAATTTTAAAATGAATTTCAGATGATTATTTGATAGATAAAGATAGTAAAAAATAATACACTCAGTGTAAATTCTAAAACAAATTAAATGGTTATTGGAATATAAAAAATGAGTCTATGAAATTTCTTGAATAAAATAAATTCATTGATAATTTTCTCAAAAGTATTTTTAATTTATTTTCAATTAGAAAAAAAAATTGATTTAATTATTATTTATTACTCATTATTTTCTTTATTTTTGTTTGAAAAATTAAATACTTTGGATGGAGGATGTTTGTGATTTTCAATAATGAATTCCTACTTAAACAAAATTGATTTTTTGAATAAATAGCTATGAAAATTTAATAAAAATATTTAGAAATATGAGAACTATTTTTAAATAAAAATAGAAAGGTATTGTTTGTTTATTTTTAAATATTTATATGAAAAAAACTATTTTAAAATAATTATTTAAAGCAAAATAAATTTTTTTGGATTACAACTTTTAAATTTTTTGATGTTGAATAAATCAGTAATGAAATTCTTCTGATTTGAAATAAATAATTAACATTACATTTAATTTATTGGATTAAAGCAAATTACTGGTGTAAATCAAACAGATTTTTGATGAATTTTATCAAAAAATGATAAAAGAATATAAAAGATATTTTCTAATTACAAGAAATAAAATAACAAAATTAATATGTATTTTCATAAAAAATTACTTAACATTTAGTAAAGACTATTTTCAATCATAATTTAAGTCTGCAGCTATCTGTGAAGGATTGAGGGCGATTATATTTTTGATGATATATTAGAGTACAGTCAATTGTAAAAGTATTTCTTACTTTACTTGTTACAACTCTCTAAAATTTTAGATTGAACTGTTAGGCGAATTTACTGTAATAATAACAGGAGATATTGTCTTATGAAAAGTATTTAATGCAACAGAAATCTTTTTTTCATTTCCGCCTCCGAGAAATCTGATGAATATACTTTAAAGGGTAGAGTTATTCTTTAGATTCTCAACTAAATTATCCCAAAACTTTACAGGTTCTACAATAGTTTGTAAAACAAGCTTTTAGAGATGATTATTTTTAGATAAGGCTCGGCACAAATAAGAATGAGCTTCAGAATCATAACTGTTTTCAAAAGATTAAAAATTCAACTCCTCTAGAGTTTTATTTTCAATTAGAAAATCTGTTAATATTGAGTAATCTCTTCCATTTGATTTGTTTTCTCCATTATGTATTTCTATAAATTTAAGTTTTTTTGAGCTCTAAAAATATTTGAATATAATCTAAAGATATCCTTAGGATAAATCTGGACACTGATGAATTTTTAAAACAAATTTTTCAACTAGTTTTAATGAATATAAACCATATAAAACGCTTATTAATTGTTAGTTTTAATATATTGCTATTTGAAAAGTTTAAATCAACATCTAAGAGGTTTTGCAGAGATTAAAATAATTCAGAAACAATAGCAGCTAATTAATCACTCCAGATAGAATCTTGCATATTTAAGACTAACTTATGCACTTTATTATGCTAAATTTATTTGCTTTGAAGGATATTTTGAAAATCTTTAGCTGACTGAATTCTTGTTGTCTACAAAATGATTGAATTTTCATCCTCTTCTTGCTAGGGATAACAATTAATAATTCCTTATCTTTATCAAATAAAGCCAAACATTTAATTATCTAGATTTATTTTTTTATTTTTTTTGTTTTAATATTAAATATCTGATTTTACCAAATCTTAAAATGTGATTTGAGCGAAATCAATTAATATTCAGAATATCAACTAAAATTAAATACAATTTTTTTACTCAAACAATTAAAAAATTCACCTTAAAAATGAAGCTAAATTAAGATATAGATTGTCTAATTAACAATAACTAAAACTATACCATATCTTCATCATTCTGAAATATAAATTTTGATTGAAATTACATATTTTTTATTCCAAAAAATTAAAAAATTCATTAAACAAACAGATTTTTTCAGTTTATCCAATAAAAAATAAATTTTACAAAAAATAATTAAAGAATATTGAATTTTATTTACTTTTTAAGAATTTTTCATGCATGTCTTTAAATTCGCTTACAATTAACTGTCAAATTTAATTGATTATCTATCATTCAATAAGTTAAAACTAAAACAATAATAGATAAATTATCAATAAAAACTATTTAACAAAGATTAAATTATTTATAAATAGTAATTTAAATTTAATTTATAGAATTTATTAGAAAATAGTAAAAGAGTGTGGATTTTAATAAGTAGTTATGACCTTATATGGCTTACTTTTAAAAAATGATCAATAATTATAATTCATAAAAATTCCTTTAAATTATTGATTCAAAGTTCCAAGCCTACCTAGCCCATCAAAAGAAAAACAAAAATTAAAAAAGCAAAAAAAATAGACCTAATAATTTTATTATTCAATTTATATGAATGAATGTAGACATAAGTAATATTTTAATAAAATGAACTTTATTTTAATAATTTACTTATGAATATTTGTTTATAATTTTTTTTCATATTAAAATCTGAAAAATGATATTATGGAAGGAAGCTTAAAAAAATAAATATCCAAACCAGTAAGAAAAATAAAAAATACGCAAAGAAAGAATGAAAAAAAAAAGATAAATATGATAATGTTAGTCTGTAAACTGATAATTAGACTGCATTTATTCAATAATTAATCTGAGTAATCAAATACTATTTATTTATTTATTTTTACAAAATACCAAATAATCTTTTGATTTGATTATTTAAACAAAAAGTATCTTAAATAGCATAAAGATTCTAAAATATTTAATTTTTTTATCACTTTAATATTTTTCTTAATAAAATAAAATTTAGAAAGATATTAAATATTTTCTAAAGAATTTTTAAATAAGTTGAGTCCAATTTAAATCAAAAGAGATTTTATAATTTAATTTCATTGAATTAAGTTAATTAAATATGTTGTTTCAATATATTTTTCCAATTTGTTAAATAAGTTAATTAAATATGTTGTTTCAATATATTTTTCCAATTTGTTAAATGTTGGAATGATTTAATATGGATTTAATATAAAACAGTTTATTTATATTTTTAAAATTTATTATTTAATAAGTTATTTCAGAATTCACCATCTTCATATTAAGTTGATGACAAAGAAATTATTTTATTCAAAAATAATTTTGAGTGTTTAAGTTTAGGAACATAAGCATCTTTGTAATCAACATCAGGATTGCCAAAGTTTTTGAGAATGTAAATTTCTGAATACATGCTTGTTGATAAAGAGTAAGTAGGATACTTATAGATCAAGTATTGATTTTCATCATTTTGGCTATCAAATGAATGGAAATTTTTTTTAGTTAACTCAACAAAGAAATTTGCAAAGTATTAAGTTACTAAATTAGACTTGAAATCGCGATCTGCTTCAATCTATTATTTAAATAAAAAAACGGTTTTTTCTACAAGTTAATATAAATAGATATACATACCTTCCATTCAAAAAGATTCTTTTCAGGATGGAATTAAGTGCCGAAAATAGGATAATTGATTGCTTCAAAGGTTGCAATAAAAGGTTTCTTAGAATCTGTATAACCCATAGAAGTAAATTTATAGTTTTAAGAAAGATAAGGAATCTCATTATATATTTGAGGGAGAACTCCTTTGTCATGATAATAGTATGCTAAATAAAAAAATTAAAATAACTGATTCAATCAAATTATATGCATTATTATTTACCATAATTATTTTCCTTGATGTGATTTATCAAAAAATGAGGCATATTTTTAAATAATCTTGAAGTAAGATCTATTTATTATGTAGTATGAGAAGCTTTATCATTATATCCAAGTGTAAGAACAGAGCTATTAAAACCACTTTCAACGTAATGGATCAATTCAAGTCCTAAGCATGTACCCCAAATAGGGAAGAAATCGCCATTATTTGTGGCATTTTTAGCCTTTTAAATTAAATAATCTCCATTTTTTGAGTAGATCTTGTTCACTGAATCATCTAATGTAAATTCTACTCTTTATTTTTATAAATTATGTTTTTCGTTGATATTTAAAATAATTTAATTTTTCTATTTTTGTTAAAGCTAATTTACCCACCACCAGGGAAGAGGATACCATTAATTTTAGAAAATAAAGTATCAAGATATTCTTAAGTAGCATCATATGGAATAGGAACAACTTGAGCACCTGCACTTTCAACATATTTAACATAACTTGATGCAATATAAGAGTAATTTTGACCTGGATATTTGGAATATGGAGAAGGGGCAGTATAAATACCAATAATTGGTCTCTAGTTAAATGTCGTGCTATTTTTTAAACAATTAACTCCTAAAACTAGTAAGCAGAATAAAACAAATGAAATTTTTTTAATCATTTTTAAATTAGTATTTGATATCTAAATTTTTTATTAATTATTGTTAATTAAATAATAGTCTGTACAAAACTCACGTTTAATTGTAATTTAGAAAAAAGAAAACTTTAATCACTTTTACAATGAGACCTAAATATTTTGCCTCTCTTAACTTACTAGATAGTAAATAAATAGAATTTATTTCATATTTATAAAGTTTGCAAATACTTACTATTTTTATCTAGTGCTAAAATTTACATCAAATCGTAAAAGAATTCTAATAATTAATTGCCACTCAAATAAATACTTTATGATCAATATTTCTTTAATACTATAACCTCCCATATATATTTAAAATATTTTTGTTGATTAAAACCTGGCTGTTTCAAGTGTATTACTTACTTTCTAAATAATGCTTAGAAATATTTTTAAGAGGTATTTTCAGAATGAACTGATAATAATAAAATAAAAAAAAATAGTAAAAACAATTTTTATTAATAAACAAAAAAACAAAATAAATTATTGTGAATGTTAATAATCTTTTTTAACTTATAAATAAAATAATAAATAATTTTTTTTTTGGGATAAAATTACTATTTTCATACTAAAAGATTAAGTAGATAAAAAAGGTATTTTAATTTTTATAAATGAATGGAGAGTTAAGTAAATTACATTTTTTATAACAATTTTATCCAAAGCAAAAAAATTAAATAGTTAATCAAAATGATCTATGAAAGAATATTATTTATTTTTTAATAAAACATTTATAATTGGTTTTATTCTTTAGTAAAATATTTATTTTAAAGCTAATATTGAGAAGAATAAGCAAAATTTTAGATAATTACTAATAAAAAATACAATTTTAGTATGAAATTTTTTAATATTTCAAATTTGATAAATTGAAAATGAATTATGTATGTTTGAATAATAATCAAGAAATATTTTTTATGAAATGAAATATAAACAAAAAATAGCTTTGATTAGAATATTTTTTTCATCTTTTTGAAGTTAAAATTTTTATTTTAAAAATATTTCTATTTTTAATTTTTATGAAAACTGAGATGAAAAAAAATCTAAAATTATCTTAAATGATAAAATAATTTGATGATTGCTGAACTCAGAAATTCTAAAAATATAACAAGGGAAATCGGATAATTGAAACTTAACTTTCTTTTAGGATTGAATATTAAAGAAAGAATTTTTAGTTTTTAAAATGTTTTTTTAGTGAATGTTTAGAGCTTTTATGGTAGATTTAAGAATACAGTTTATAAATTTAGAGTAGATAAAATCTATATTTATTTTAGCTAAGTAAAATGGTATTAATACAGTAACTAAAAAATCCGTTTTTGAGATTGATGATAAAATATAGATTTTTCACAAGAAAAATATTGAAAACACAAAAAAAAAATGATAAGGATGAGTGAGTATTGATAATTTCATTTTAATTCACTCTAAATGGAGTTAGAGTGAATAGAAAATAAATGAAAAGTAAATAAAGTAAATGCAGAGTAGTTTTTCAATTAGTAGCATCAAGTATGAAATCAAAAAACAAGCAAATATTAAAAACCACTTGAATTGATTATGTATGTTTATTAAATAGTTTGCTGCATTCATTTTTGATAAAAAAAATCAAAAACAACATGCTGAATTAGTTGCTTTTAATTAAGTTAATATTCAATCAAGATATTGAAAAAAACAAGTTAATTGAAAATTAATAATCAATCAATAACAAACAATTAATAAATAATTGATCATATAAAATATCTGGTTTGGATTTTAAAATAATAATCTATGAGAAGAAGCTTGCTTATAGTAGCTCTCTTAGCTGTCTGCATGCTTTCCTTCACTATGGGTCTCCATATTCGTAAGGATAAGCAAAAGACCATAGAGTCAAAGAATAAATTATATTCTGCTGAGGGAGATGAACTACATACAATTTCTCTTAAAAAGATTCCATAAACTGCTGGAGAAAGAAGAAAGGCCATCGAGCTTCTCTCAACCGCCCAATACTACAGCTATGATAAGAATGAATATTCTCCTGAAAAAGATTTCATCTATAGTTAATAGAAGGAAACATCTTTTACAAGCACAAGCACAAATAGCAAATCCAAAACCTAAACTCACACAGTTAAGCTTTATAATTTCAAGAATGTTTAATACACTGGTGACTTAGCTATTGGCTCACCTGATAACGTTTTTTCAGTTATTTATGACACTGGTTCTGCCAATATTTGGATGAACTCTATCTATTGTAATGATCCTGGTTGCATTAGCCACAAATAATATGATTATCATTAATCTAAGAACTACAGAAGTGTTGGTCTTTCTCTTGATGTCTAATTTGGTACTGGTGAACTCATTGGTGAAATGGCTCAAGACACTGTTTACTTCGGTGATATTGAAATTAAGGACTAAACTTTTGTAGAAATTCACGAACAAAGAGGTGATGTTTTCGCTGAGGTATTTTAGTTATTTGTTTAAAATGTGCTACTTCATAAGCAATTTACGTTTTTAAATAAACCTAAAAACATTATACAAGCAAGAAATTTGGCACTGTATTCACTTTATGAAGTATCAAAAAATACACCAAGCAAATCCATTCATTCATACACAAAACGAAATATCAAAGTCAATTGTGACTATTCAAGATTGAGAGAATTTTAACCCACAAAACAAGCATTCATCAAAGCTCAAAAGCATATATCAAATGAATTGCATAATGTCATCAATACTAAATAAATTAATTCTAATTTAAGTGAAACTTTAAAAACGTACAAATAACTAGGTTTTAATTTCAAATTAAATTCTAAAATAAAAGATTTAATGGAATGAAATCTAATAAATTTTTGCTAAATATTCAAAATTGATTGAATTGATCAATTATTCAATATAAGAAAAGAGGATATTATTGATTTTTTATGATACTTTAATAGGAATATTGATTTTTTATTAAAATTTAACAAAAATGAATGAATTTGATAATGATTTTACATAGTTTTTTAATGAATATTAAATAATAATTCTTTTTATAAAATCAGTCTAAGTTCGATGGTATAGTTGGTTTGGCTTTCCCTTCTATGGCTGCTTACAACAAAAATCCCTTATTTGATAGTTTAATTGAACAAAAGAAAATCTCAAAAAATATTTTCTCATTCTACATGAGTCCTCATGATGGAAGAACTGATTCTGAAATCTCAATTGGTGGTGCCAATCCTGCAAGATATACTGGTGAAATTAAATATCACAAGGTTAAGAAAGATTACTACTGGCTTATTGAAGCTTAAGCCATCTTGGTTGGTGGAAAAGATGTCGGTCTTTGTAAAGGTGGTTGTTACGTTGTTGCTGATACTGGTACTTCTCTTATTACTGGTCCTTCTGAGGATATCTTTACTTTATTAGGTAAATAAATAAAAATAAAATAATTGTTTCTATTTTTGAAAATTATTTTAAATAAATACAAATAGATTACTCTAGTGCTAACACTAACTGCAGTAATGTTGCCGATTTACCTGATTTAACCTTCGTTATTGATGGTACTCACTACACATTAACTGGTGAAGAATACGTTTTACAAGAAAACTCTGATGGTTCTCAATAAACTGTAGAAACTGCTCAATCTAATGTTGAAATGAGCAACAAATCTGCCTAATGTATTGTTGCTTTCATGCCCCTTGATATCCCTAATGATGAAGAAAACTTCCCTTATGAAAGAGCTTGGATTTTGGTAATAATAATATCTATTTAAAATAATTGCATCTAAAAAATATTTTTTTAAAATTAAAATAGGGAGATACTTTCTTACAAAAGTACTATTCCATTTATGATAGAGACAACGACAGAGTTGGTTTTGCTTTAGCCAGACATTGAAGCGAGCTAGCTGTTAAATTCTACGCAGTTTTGAATTCGATTCCTTAATCTAAATAAATTCAATATATACTTACTTACTCACTGTACGTACTATTCATAACACAACTTATTTTTTCTATTTTATCTTTAACTCCTTAAATAACAATCTCTCTATCTATCTTTTAGTCAAAAATTAATCAAAAAGCTTGTTAAAATAATCAATTACCCTTCCTTAAATTATTTTTTAATATTATTAATATGCTTTTATCTGTATATTTATTTATATAATATTAGTACGATTTATTCAAGAAGATTTCAGATAGAAATTTAATTAAAAATAATATTTTTGTTCAATTTTATGAATATTTCACTATTTTTAGAAAAACTTTGTTTTTAATCTCCCAATTTGTTTTGTAAAAAATATCTAAATTCAAAATAGCTTAAGAATTAATTATTCAGTTTGAGAAAATAAATAACAATTTTTTGCTATTTTCAAACACTAAAAAATACTTCTTATATTTTTCTTAAATAAAGCTAAAATACATAAAACTGTAATAAAACATAAACTCTAGTAAAGAAAATTAAAATTAAAAAATCTGATATTTATTTTTATTTATGCATGATACAATCTTCTAATTTCAGTATTTACTTAAAATTTAGTAAGAGAAAATAATCATTTATCTAACAAACAACAATATATAAGCTCCTATTAATAAGAAAGAATAAAAGTTATCAAACCTAAACTTCTACATAAACACCACTTGACTGACGATGAAGATTAGTGAAATACTTAAATTTTTAATTTAATAAAATTTTATTGTAGTGTTAAGAAGTAATTTCAGGATTTTGTTGAATTGAAATATAATTAAATAAATAAAAAATTATGATAACAAAATTTGAGCGAGTAGACCTTTCTTTTTTCAATAGCATTTTTAATTTAATGTTGAAGATTGCAGAATCAAAATATCAACACCTTAGGAATCATCTTTTCACTGCCAATTATCATACTAGATGTAAGTTATTACTCCTAATGATTCTGGCTACTATTAAATAATCAGCTAGACTCCAATTACAAATCTCAAGAATTTATTATTGAGGAATCAATTGATATTGGTTTATCTAAAAATCTAGCAAGTTTTATATTTGAATATTTATTTAGCCTACTTTTACTAAATAAATAAAGAATAGAACAAGTAACTAATTCAGCTTAATATTGAAAAATGCTAAAATCCTACCTTGATTGAATGAATCTGATTTTGAGAAATCTATTATTTTACTTTTTTTTTTTTACAAAATTTTTGGTAAGTTTTGTATTTTATTTACTAGAGAAAATTATCAGTAGAAGTAGAAAGAAATTATTTAGATAATAAAAGAAAAATTTTACTCTGAAGTAAATATTTTATTAATTGTTTTCTAATTACCTCAAAAAAATGTTAAACTGTTTATTTAGTTATGGATTTAATTACAAAATTAAAGTTAATAAAAATATAATTAATCACTTACTTAGCTACCTTCCTTTACAAGCTTTAGAAATTCTATTATTTATTTAGGAATAAATTTCATAAATTAACTTATTTAGAATTCAATATCATTTTAAGCTTAAAATTACAAAAAGTAGGGTCCAAAAATATTTTTTTAGCCAATTAATTGAAAAATAAAAGCTATTTTTATTATAAATTTGATTTCAATTTATTCTAAAAAACTTTTTTATTAAATTTGCAACTTTTATTGGGTTTTAACAATAATAAAAATAATTTAAGAAAAAGATATTTTCTTAATTAATCTCTTGAGTAAACATTTTTTAAACTTTTTTGGGATTACTTTAAATTTAAAAACCAACCCATCAAAATAAATAAAAAAAGTTAGAATTTAAAATAGAATGTTTATTTAGGATCTTTATTGACTATACTAACTAAATAGAAAAACATAGACTAAATATTTTCAATTTTAAGAAAATCACTCAATACTATCTAAGAATTCATCAGTTTCTCTATCGAATTCAGTATTGTCGAAATTTTGGTTTTCTGAATAGTCATCAACTCTGTCTCTTAAATCGTTTCCTAATGTTGAGACTTTTTCTTCAAAAATTGAAAGAACCTCATCTAATAGACTGTTTTCGTTGTTTCTTCTAGCAGTTTCACTTAAATATTTGTTATGCTTTGCTTCACATTCTAAAAGATATTGATTTAAAATAGAAACAGAAGCATTATGTATTTGCCATGATTAATCTTCATGAGCTTTTGCTGATTAGTGAGCAATATTTAATTTTTCAAGATAAGTTTATTTTCTCTATGATTCGTTTGATAAATGTTCTAATTCTAACTCTGAATGATGTAACCAAGTAGCCAAATCCCAAGCACTTTAAATTTCATTTTTAGTCAAATCATCTATTGATTCTTTCAAATGTATTTTCAGTTTATCAAGTAAATCTACTAATTTATCACCTAAAGAATGCTAAACGTTTCTTTCTCCAGATCCATCTGTTGCAGCTTCTAATTTCAATTCCTCTTTATTATTATCATCAGCTTCACTGTTCCATGACAGTAAATTATCGTCTACATTTTAAGCTTATGGAGCTATTTTAATTAATTACAAAATGCCATTAAAATAATATAAATAATATTTATAAATTTACTTTATTATAATTAACTAAAAGCTCTGAGTGCTTAAGTGTTATAAAGTAAAGAATATGCTTTCAATTTATCAGTAACAGTTTTCACTTAAGAGAGATTTGTGACAGCTTCAGTGGTATAAGGCTAAAGTTCATTTTTTAATGAATCAATAACTTCCATAGCTTCGGAGTGTTCCTTGAGAGCTCTAATAAAAAATGCATTAGAAACACATCTTGATTCTTCTAATTAATCTCTCTTGTTATTAATAGAATCGGTTCTATCTTATATCCAATTAATATAATTTTAGGTCTGTGCAATTTCCTCATCTATGAATTCTCTTTATTTAATAAATCATAATTTTAGAAATGCATCTTAATATTCTATCAAATCAAGTGTAAATATTTCATTTTACCTATGAGAAGTAGCATCTTCTGCAACTTAGTTGTTTTATTAAACAACTTACTTAAGTTTTTCTATATTTTAAGAGCATTCTTCTTATTAGGATGTACTTAGCTAGTCAGCTGCAGATTATTAATCAGTATTAGCTTACTTAAGATCTTATAATACTGTCAAAGCAGAGTCTACAGCATCGGTAGATTTAGCTTATATTGATAATAGATTAGTTAATTGGCTTCCTTTTCCAGCTGCTTCCTTATTAGCTGTAGCTAAAACCCCAACAAAAAGCACTAAAACTGCCAAAAAAAAGCTTTTTTTCATAATCTAAAAAAAATGAATAAATTAAAATTCTAATTATCAAGAATAAGAATATATAAATTATTTTTGAATCCTATTTTTCATATCTGTGAATCCCTTTTTTGTATCATGGAATTAGGTCAAAATTATTATTCTAATATAAACTTTCAAAGTTTTAAAAAAAAATGATAAATTATTTCTTGGATTAGCTAACTTTAAAAAAAACTATTTTGTTTTCTTATTGATTAAATGTTAAATTTCTTAAAATGATACTTTTTTTTTATGTTTTTATGTTAGCTTTATAAGATTTATAATTATGACGAATAGAGTTGATTTTAAAATATCTAAAATTTTTAATTGACTAAATAATAAATTAGAATATTTATCTCATTTTGTAAATAAAAATAAAATTGAGGAAAAGGTTTCTATTAAAATATTTTTGATGATATTTCTTTTGATGTATTGAAGGTAATTAATTATTGTTTTAAATTATTTTTTTATGTATTGTATTTACTAAGAGCTAATATGATTGATTCTAAATACTCTAAATCAAAATATGCCAAATGATTTTTATTTTTTTTGAGATAAAGCAAATTACTTTACATATTAAATCCACTTAGAAAATCTAAAATGTAATCTATTTTCATACTTATTATTTTCTAAAAAACGTCTTGGGTTGTTAAAAGATGATTTTTGTATTGTATTCACTTATCTTTCGCATTTTTAGTAGGAGAAATTAGTAACTCAATCCATAATCAATGGATATAAATCTATCATATTTTGATCAATAATATAATGTATTATATTTATAAGCTCGATTTATCTCAAAGGGACAGTCATATAATATGGAGGACAGGATTATTTATAACTGAAGATAATATGCTAAAATTTTACAAATATATTTACCCTCTAAAGAATATGGATAGATAGATGAATGGAGGATGCCTTTAATAGTATTTGTAAATGTAGTTCTTTTTTGTTTTTTAATTCAAAAGATTATGAAGAATATGTGTATTAATAGCTATTATGATTGATTTGATGAATTAATTGTTCATTCAAGAAATTAGCATTAATATTAATTAGATTATTAGTTAATTGCTATATTTAATTAATTAAGATTTTTAATGAAATTACATAGTAATTAACATTTTTCATTGATTTTACAATGGAAATTTATCTAATAGCGTTTTTGGACCGTTTTTTTCTATTTGTATTTATAATTAGCTCTGCTCTTTCGTTTTGATTTCCATTCTATTTATTATTGAATGAATGAATGAATCAATTATTTATTAATTAATGATAGAGCTAACAATTTTAATTAGCAATATGAATGAAAAATTTAATAGATTTTTCAAAGTAATTAGACTTCTTTTACTATTTCAATAAACAAAAAATATCAAAAAGGAATTAAATAACCATTCTTTTTAAAAGGCAAAATTATTTAGAATTTATAAAATGAAAAGAATTATTATTATTTTAGCCTGTTTGTTTGCATTTTCAATAGCTCTCTCTGAAGATAATGCACTAATTAGCCTTAAAAAGGTAATGCGTTTGAAATATCTAAATAATGTCCTTGAAACTAGTTTAATGATCATATATTCTCAACATATTAATCTAATTTCTAAATAATCTAATAACCTGATAAATGAATAATTGAAGGCTCTGCACTAAAAAAATGAAAAGATATTTTTTTCTAAACATTCTGATGATTATTATTTAAAATTATTTTTGTTTTTGGATGAATTATTATGTCTTTCTTTTGATAATTAGAAAATATATGAAATATTTTGCTATTTCATTATAAAGCGATAAATGTAGAATACAGGGTCTTTCTTATCTAATAGATAATATGAGTTAATTCCATAATTAGATTTAATCACTTTATTTTTAGAAAAACATAAATACATTTTAATTAATAATTGAGCATAATTTAGATTAAATGGAATACCCTTAAGAAATTTATAAGTTAAAATGTTGTTAGAATATTTCAAAATACTTAAGAAAATGAAAATGGTGATTTGGACTGACTAACAAAAAGAATCAATTTTTTTATAAAATCAAAAGAAATGAAATTGTAATTTAAACTTGAACTTAAAATTCAAAGATATTTTAACATTTCAAACAGAATATCTAAAAAATGAATTAAATAAATTTCTTTTTTTTATTGTTTAGAAGAAATAAAATTTTTTTATAGTTTCATCATCAAAAAATAGAAAATATAATGAGATTTGATCTAGTTTTAAGCCTACATCTAAGATATTTTATTGATATTTTAATATTATTTATTGAATAAAGATTGAGAAATCAAGATTTGGAAGAAACATCTTGGACACAATATAACTCTAGATAAGTGTGAATGATTAAATTGGAAGATTGGTTTCAGATTTACAAAACATAGCAACTGATATTTAAAACGATTAAGCTTTAGATCAAAAACAAACTGATCGTATTTAATAAGATTGCACCAATGATCTTACTAGATTGTAAGAAGAAATTGAAGATGCTAATTTAAAAGTAATTGAGGCTACTACGGACATCACTGAAAATACCCCTATTCTAGAATAAAAGACTATTTTATTAGAGCAAAAAAATGAAAGCTTAGCTGCAAATTAATAAATTTTATCAGCTTTAGATGAAAATTACTAAAAAAAATCAGAAGAATATGAAGAAGAAAGATCAGAACACTCTAGAGCAGAATCTGTGATAAGAGAAGCTAAAGATGTATTATAGGGAGCTTTCGGATCTAAATCTTTTGCAAATATTAAGAAACCCAGCAATTAATCTTTAGTTTAGGTTTCTTCACACTTTGCTCATCATTCTAAAGCAAACTACAAGAGAAAGTCTTGGACCTCATTTTTTAGAATTCTTTCTCAAATGTCTCAATCAGCTCCTATTTAGGCAGACCCTGGTGCCATTTAGAAGTTATTTGAAGTGATTGATTAACTTTTAGAGAAAATAGCAGATTCATTAGAAATCGAAGCCAAGGCTTTTGAGTAGTTTGAGTAGGATTATGAGAATAAAAAAGATGATCTCTTGGATCGTATTGGAGAATTATCAAAGGTTATAAGTGAATTAGATGGAGAAATTAAATCTCTTTAGTTATAACTTGAATAAGATGCCCAAGTCCAAAAAGTCTAATAAGAAAGATCAGAAGAGAAAACCACTGAGTTAAATTCCAGATAAGCATTCTGCACTGATTAACACACACAATACGAAAGCAGAACAGAAGAAAGGTAATTCAAGTTTAAAAATGAACAACAAAAATATCAATATTTTTTATTTTCGTAGAAATGAATAGATCAATATAATTCACTAAGTTTTGGATATCATTAATTCTCAAATGAAGGTTCTCAAAAGCTATGTTAAAGATAGATCAGATGAAGAAACTCAATGAAGTTTATAATAATGAATTAAATATTTAGTTAGATTCACTAAAATTAAAAAATTAATGCATAAAATTGAAACATTTATGAATGAGTGAATTTATGTATGTATGTATGTATGTATGTACGTATGAATGTAAGTAATTAAATTACAATTTTCTTTAGAGAAAATATTCAGCCCATGAAAAAATGAAACTAAACATTATTCAAAAATAAAATATGAATAAAGGACTTTCTAAGAATAATTAATATCAAATTAAATGGAAAAATTATTCAATCTTTTTTTCTTGAAAGATTTTTTTTTTGTTGGTCTTTATTTAGTATATTTAAATTTAAACAAAAATAAATAAACATATTTTATAAATCATTTTAGAGATTTTCTTTCATTTGAAATTAAATATATTATAATCTATCAAAAGTTAGTTTAACTATTTTTTAAATTTGATTTCAAAAAAATAATTAAAAAAATTTTAGAAATTTGGAGTGAAATAAAATTCAAAGCAAATTTTTTAATTTTCATAAAGTTAAATGTAACTAAAAATAAATTTACTTTTTATAATAGTTTAAATTTAATATTGAAGATTTTGATTACGATGATTCAGTAAATATTTTAAAAATTAATTCATAATATCCATACAAATAATTTTTTATTAACATTTTTTTTCCAATAAATATTTACCATCTCTGCTTCAATAAATAGGAAAAAATAGAATTTGATATGAGGATTAATATACCTTACAGTCTTTCCAATTAGAATTTTTAAAAATTAATTATGTGATTTATAGTTGGTTTAGGCTTTAGTT
The DNA here is from genome assembly GCA_000231825.2 of Tetrahymena elliotti 4EA. Classification (NCBI taxonomy): domain Eukaryota; phylum Ciliophora; class Oligohymenophorea; order Hymenostomatida; family Tetrahymenidae; genus Tetrahymena; species Tetrahymena elliotti. The sequence goes on along the minus strand of JH720344.1, from coordinate 406,983 downwards.
TATAGATATAAAGATATCAATTAAAATGAGGATCCATTTTCAAAAAGAAAAAGGAATTATTTTTTTTTCAGTTTGAGCAAAAATAGAATTAGAATGATAATAATAAATTTTATAGAATTTAAAAATTTATAATTTTAAAAATGTGACGTTTATTTGGTTGATATTGAGAAAAAAATATAAATAACACTTTTTGTTATCTTTGAAAAGTGAAATTCATTTAATTTTTGTATTTAGAGTATAAGAAACATCAATTAGCTTATCCAAAGAAAGATTTAAATTTTTGGTTGAAAGCAACTTTTTTGAGCCTTTGATTATTAATTAAAATTTGTAAAATTATTGAAGAATTCAATTTTTGTGGTTTAATAAATGATACCAAGTAATTATACAATATTAAATAGTATAGATAACTCTATTAATACTTTAAGCTAAATTTACTACCCGCAAGGAACCATTTTGGTTGATATTGCAATCAATGATCTTTACTTCATAAAAAGCTTAATTCTCTGCATAAAAGATGCATATCATATAAACTATTTCAATGAACTTAATTAGATTGCTAGTAAAGTCTAAGCTATCAAAAAACATCTATCAAGTAGCAGTGATGCTAAATATGGAGACATCAGATTAATGATATAATAAGAGCCTGTTAATAAAGTTTTAAAATAGATAAACAGTATCTTAGATAAGCTTAGGTAATCCTTTCCAAGTTAGATAGATTAATAGGATATTTACAGATTAGAGCCAGATAAAATTCAATAAGTGTTCGTGGATTTCAAAAATCTGTAGGAAGATAAATAATACAAAGACTATATATCTAAGTCATACCATTAGCTTACTGTCCTCTTTATTCTCTGCAATAATGATAGAAAAAGATAAAAAAACCTTTTAGCATCTATCGCTTCTTTTATATTACCTTCTAGTACTGTAAAATATATTTTTACTCTCTTATAAAATAGTTTTTTTGCATGATTTTTGAAAAGAATTTAAATTAAAATAATATTATTATTTTAATAGGTCTACTAAAAATTTGACTATGAAAGCATGTTTACAATGCTAGGAATTGAAGATAATAATAAACCAATAAGTTAATAAACTATTCTGTTGTTAAATAGCTTTTTCTCAAATTGTTGGTTAAATAGAAAGTATCTATTGGGAATATTCAAGCAAGGCTATCTCTTGAACTAAACAAAATAGTTGATTAATAGTTAACTAACACCATTAAGATATCTATAACTTTAAGTATTTACTGGTGATTTTGAAAGGTAAATAGGAAACTCTAAAAACTTTGATTTAGAAGTAAATAAAACAAGTGTAGTTGGTGAATATAAAGTAAGTGATAATAATTATGAAATGAAAATTAATTAGCTATGTAAATATAAATACTTTACCATAGAACCTTATAGTACAGATTGCATCTTCTTTACTCCTATATGTAATTAGTATAGATGCCTTCTATAAGAAGGTTAATCAATAAACTTAAAATATGCTGAAAAAACAAAAGAATATTTGATTCATCATGATGATATGACTCTGAAAGTTATTTTACATTTGGAGAAGGAAGTCTCATAAAAGAAAAAATAACAATAAATTTCTTTGGATGAAATTGATGTTGATAACTAGAGTGATGGGGCAACCATGTTATCTTATTCTAGCGATTTGAAAGAGACTGAGGCTGAAACATTTTCACAACCATTAACAACAAATGAAAAAAAGGAGCGTTTCTAAAGTGACAGAACTGATGATTTAGAATAGATAAGGTAAAAAGAAGTTAATATGAAGAGACTATCAAGCGAATTCACTTCATTTAACTCAGAGACCATGCCTTTTTTTTATTACTTTAACTATAAATTTAAAGTAATCATTTAATTATTTAAAGGAGTTAAAAGTGCTCAGGAACAAAATAAATTTGATTTTACTGAAATAAAGTAAGAAGAGGCTGATACAGAGTAAGATCATAAATTTATATGCTAACTCTCTAATAAAGCTGTTTACTAATTCTAATTTAACAAATAGACTAAACAATTATCAGTTGAATAGATTTTCAATAAAATCAATTCTAATTTGGCTTAATAATCTTTTTTACTATTACCAAAAAATTAACCTTTCTAAATTTAAAAGAATATAATTATTTTTTCACAAATCAATAACCAATATTAGTTAATTTTTTGAGTTTTTTAAATTGTTTTGATATTTTATTTTGTCTTTGTGTGTGTTTTGCTCTAAAAAATTTAATTTATTTTTCTAATTTTTACAATACTTTATTAATTTTAAAGCAAACTTTTAAAAATCAACATAATTTCAAACAAAGTTATAAATTGTATTTAAATTAATTCAAATACTTCAATTTCTCCATTATTTCACTTTTTAAAAAAATATAATTAAAATAACGAAAAAATCATTTAGCTTGTAAAAGAAATCAAATTATTCAGGTAATTTAGAAAATAAAATTGCAGTATATCAATAATTAAATAATTTTGAAAGTAAAATGGATATTTTTACCTGAGTTATTGAGGTAGATAAGACCCATCATCTTAATATAATAATTTATTAATTCTCTTTCAATCTAATCAATAATTTTTTTGTTGCATACATAGATATACATAGTTAGAAAGATAATGAATATTATCTATTCAAACATGCAAATACTAAATCTCCAGAGCATTTTTAGCATTTATATGATTAAAAATAAGTTTAGTACCTCTAACCCCAAACATCCCCAAAAAAATCACACTATTCACATAAAGGTCCAAAATACCCCTCTACACATCCAAACTATCAATTAAAAATGTTGTTAATTCTTAAATTAAGTTCAAATCTTAAGTTGCAAAAAATAATTTTAAATTATTATGAGTGAAACATAATATCTTTCAAAAATTTTTTAATTGTTTTTTTGGAGTTAATATAAGAACTTACTAACTAACTAACTAACTGTAAATTAAATCTAAAAAATTTAAATAATTACTTTAGATTCTTTATGTTATGGCTAACAATTTTCAGGTGCGTTAGCGCAATAAATGATTTAATCAGTAAATTAATTTTATCTCCAATAACCATTTTGAACCAATATCTTAGAACCTTAGCATTCTACAGCAGAAACAGGACATATTTGACAATTTTAATCATTGAGATTTAGTGAGTATTTACCATTAGGGCATTAATCACAAATTATAGAAGAAAAGAAGCTTTTTTCTATTTCTCCCACTTAACACTACCTAAAATGCACATTAAAATTCAATGATAATTACTTTTATTCAATAAAAATATTTCCATCAGAGTCGTAAAGAGGTTGTATTTGCTAAGATTTTATGTAAAAATTAGAGCTCTAATTAGGTAAATAAAATAAACTTATGTTAAAAGAAAACATTCCTTGTTCGTATGTGATCATAGTACCTCCAAAAATATTCATATTTTCGCTCTTGTTTCGTGTGTTTATGGTTATTGTGGTTTTTTATATGATCTCAACCACACTTTAACTATATTATTATAATGGATCATATCTATAAAAATTATTTTCTTCATCTAATATTTGTATATTATCTATAGCTAAGTAATCTCTACTTCTGAAATTTTTGACACTAATAGAGCCATCATTGCTTTTTCCATGAACTTATTTATTATTCTCATAACTTAAATCCATTTTTCTTAATGTAGAGCCAATATTTTATCCATACAAAATACAAGTATTTTATTCTATTTTATTCTCTAATGATTAAATTTATTTATTTTAAATTATCCAAGGAATCATCTGTTAGTAATATATTCCTCCACCTATAGCAGCTATATTTTATGAAATAGTTGTATTTAATAAGTATAAATTACAATTTAAAATAGCTACAGCACCTCCTTGACCTTAGATAGCATTATTTTACTGAAAGATACTATTGATTATTGAAAAATTTGTATTTTTTAATTCACTTTAATCAGCATAAATAGCTCCTCCAGATTCATTTTAGACTTTATTTTTTTAGAATACAGAATTAGTAATTTAAATACTTCTAACTTAATAAATAAATACTGATCCTCCATTTCCTTAAATAGATTAATTAATTTAAAAGCTTGAATTGTTTATTAAAATTAGAGCTGAGTTTAGAACACTTAAAGCTCCACCATTTTGCTTTGATATTTAGTTAATAAATTCACACTTATTTATGATTAAATCTTAAACCAAATTAATAAAAATGTTGTTTTATTCGTGAGAGATGTTATCTTTAAATGATAAATCTTCAAATAAAATTTAAAATCCAGAATTTTAGTTTTAGAGAAATATTAAATCTCCTTATTGCCCTATAAATATAGATTATTAAATAATTAAATTATTAAAATTCATCAGTTTTAGAATAGAAAACCCATAATTTAAATTTATCTGTTAAAAATCACATTTAATAATTTCGAAATTAGTTAGCCAAGCATAAATGAAATTTGTATATCTTTGATTTATATTTTTAAATTGAGAGCTAACAAGAAAAGAATTCTTAGTTTAAATTAAAAATCCAACATTTTAAGAGTCTTAAATATCAAATTATTCCATTTTTAGATTCTTGATAGGGTCGATTTACATCACTTCGTAAGGAATTGCTAATATTAAAGTTACATCTTCTATGTATCTAGCAGATATCTGATTTAAATTAATATCATAGCATCCTTAAAAGTTAAATATCTAGTTTTACTTAGTTTTTTAAATAGCCATAGAGTTAATTTCTATTTTTTAAGCTCGAATAAATTGAAAAATGTTTTGATACCTATTTGTTATACTTTAAAGATTAATTTAATTGAGAATTACTAAATAGGCATCATTTACTTCAAGAAGTGAATTTAACTAAGAATTGTTTAAATTTAAATTCTTAATTAATAATTTAGTTGTATTTTCAAATTTGAAGAGTGTTTAGATATTAATATTAGCTTAATCTATCTTGATATTATCTAATATAACCTCATAGCAATTCCTAAATATTATGAAAGATTCTTATTCATTTTATTCTTTACTATTAACTTATTAAATAGTGATGTTAAATAATATAACCTTTGGTATATTTTCAAAAAGAATATAATTTTCTTCTATGCTTAAGAAATCTATGTTTGAAAAAAGAATATATTTTAAGTTATTTTTCTAATTTAATTAGAGATTATTTGTAATATTAAGTTTCACATTATGAATAACAAATTCTCCAATATTAGGATCATCAGCAACATGATTATTGCTTAATCTCTGTATACTTTCTAATCTAAAATTTACTCTCAAAAAAAATAATTTATACCAAAAAAATTTTTAATGGAGATATAAAAATAAAATTTTCTTGATCTATCTTAAATAAGTCACACTTTTGGAGAGTCAGAAAACCTAAATCTAATAGTAATTGATCCTAAAATAACTAATCTCTAAAGAGTAGTAGAGAACTACTTTATAGATCATAGGTAACTATAAAGTTATTGAATTATAGAAATTAAATTGAGATTTCACTAGTTAAGGTCTTTTCTTCTTGAATTATAGATTAAATAAGATCATAGGTTAAAACTACAGAGTCTTATCTTATTATAAACAAAGCACTTATTTCAGGCACTAAAGTGGCATAGCTATAACTTGAATTGTTTTAGACAAAGTTATCATTGAAACTTTAAAAATATTATATATCTGGAAATTTAAAGACATGAGCAGATTATTGAGTTAAGATATAAATGAAGTTATTTTTCAAGTCTGGTAATATTTAAATTGTTTAAGTAAATTAGATAGCTATTATATTTGTTGTGTTTTTGATATAATTGTATTAGTACATTTAAGGTGTTTAATCAATTATAATTATAGATTCATATTCAGGAATAAAACATGTCAAATTTCTTAAAAAATTAGATTAAGTTAAATATTTAAATTTTGGAATGATTTCTCAAAGTCTATAACTACTACTGAGCTTTGACTTCCAACTAGCACAATTAATTGATTATTTTGAATATCATAATACATTTCTGTAAAAGGAGAAACAAAATTATATAATTATTATTCAATAATTTATTATCCCTTCCTGAAGTATTAATTAAAAAAGCTATGAGGGTATATTATAATTGCATTTTAAACGTCTATGATTGGATTAGAATTTAAGTTATTTTAATAATACTCATTCATAACTATCCTAAAAATAAAAAATATTTTTTAATTTACAAAATAAAAAATAAAAATTTACCAATTAAAATTAACTAACGGATCCATCATTTAGGTTAAAGAGTTTCAGCAAAGGAGATTAAGCGAAAATCAAATTATTTTTGCATTAAATCTAAAAAATTAAAGGTTTTTTAGACTTTATGTAAGGCAGTATATCATTTAAATCTAAGTATGTCCCATTTCTATTATTTCCTTAAAACTAAAGAATGAAAAATGAAAAAATATTTAAAAATATTTGAAACAAACAAATTACATTAAGAATAAAAATTTAATTTGAAGTTGTTTGAACTGCTATTTAACTTGATGATTAGCATATTTCCATTCTCTATATACCAGTGAATTTTATGATTAATTATATTTATTCACTATTTAAATTAGGATTAAATATTTTTAATGATCCATCAGTTTAAGAATATATAAATATATCTTGAAATTGATCTACTAATATTTGCTAAAATTAATCAGAAAAATTTAAAATTTTGAGAATTTAGTTATTCAAAACATTTATTTTTATTATTTATCCTTTTAATTTATCATAAAAGTAACTCAGTTGCATGTCTTTGTCTAAGTAAGAGAATATTATTTTTTAATCAGACAATCTTTAGTCTATGACTGAAAGAGGCTTGTTTTAAATATTGTAATGTATTTTAAATACATTTTCTTGGAGTCCTAAATAGATATTTTTATCAATATTTGATAATAGCTTATGTCTAGAATTAAATGAAAGCGTTTTTATTTTATTAAATGTAATATATCAATTATAGATGATGCTTAAAAATCTAATTTTTTTATTTGTGATGAAAATAAATCAAATTAATATAAGCAGGTTTAATCTATAAAAAATAAAAATTGGTCGATTCTAAATTAAGGTTTATTTGATAGATAATCAAAAGGAACAATCAGTTTTTTGATTAAAACTAGTTATTAATTGTAAAATTGAATTTCCTTATTTATTAATAAAAGTATTTATTCTTAGTAAATCACACACTAGAAATTTCCACTAACTATTACTTTATTATCGACAAATCTGTTGTTTATTATTTCATATTCTTAAATTAAATTCTCTGTTATTAAATATATTGATTTGTTAAAAGTTACAGTTGTCTTTTATAATTTACCTTTCTCAATAATATTAGCCTCTAGCAATCTAATTACTTTATTATTTAATCCACTAAAGTATTATTCCTTTTACAAAATATTTAGATCAAAAGCAAAAAACTGTACTTATTCATCTATAAAAAGCAATTTTTGATCTTTGAAATTATAATATTTCAAAGTATATGACTACATTAAATCAAATTCGTAAAATTCTACCACTTTAGAATTATTGAACAGTGTAAATGGAACTCTTAAAAAAAGAAAGCCTAAATGCTCAAAATAGGAAAAATAATATGTATTAGATAGCTAAACATTGTATAAACCTAAATAATTAAAAATAATTTATCCATTTTGAATATCTTTTATGATAAATCTACACTCAGTATAGGATGTTTGCATAAAATATAGTACCTAGTTATTACCTAAATACTAAATACTTTTATCAAACTTAAATAGATAAAATTCTTAAAATTAATTTAGATAACTTCTTTATATTTCCAAATTTTATAAATAAGGCAAGTAAATTTTGATGCTTATTGCTAAATTAAACTCTATATTCTCATAATTAGCAATAAATATATTACTATTATCATCTTTGTCAATAGTTTCTAAATAGTTTTTTCTATTCTCTACTACCTCTTAACTTTGCTTTGATGTTGAAATCACTCTTCTATCAAGTATTTTTTCATCATTTTGGGGGATATTGAATTGGATTTTAAAAATTTAGTTCTCACTTTTTAAAAAGATGAATAACTACTAGTTCATTATTTTTGTTATTATGGATTGCATTTCATAATTAGGTTAAAAAGCATAATAACTCATTTACCACAAATCAATTTCTCTGAATTGCTAAAGGTCTAATTCATTATAAAATATATAGCCAGATTTGCACAAAATAATAAATGTTGAATTTGATTTTTGATAAAAATTAATAGAGTCAAACATCCAAAAACCATAAAAATTAATTTATAAGACATCATGTACTACTACATCATCAAGATACAGAAAACACTGGAAAATTGTTTTTTGGTTAAAAACAATAATTATTTGTCATCTTCTAAGTAAAGCTAGTTAGTACACATAATTAGAATCTAGTTATTTTATTATTTAATAAGATGTTGTATTCAAATCTTATTTTAAAAAGTAGTAATTTCCTTCAAGATTATTACGAGCAAGAAAAATCATTTAGGACAAGTTGATTACATGAATTTCTACGAAATTGATCTCAAAAAGAACCATCTTATTTTATAATCTGAAGTAGATTGTAGTATTCATTGTATCCTTTAAAATAAAAATAAACTCAATAAAAAATTATATGAATAAAATTACAAAATTTGTATTATATGTCTAAAAAAAGTATATTTATTGTGAAATATCTATGTTCCAAAAATAATAGAGATATTCAAAGTCTTTGTCTTTGAAAATCTCCTCATTCTTCAAGTAATCATATAATAAAAAATCTCCATTAACATTCTATAAAACTAGCAAGTGGTTAACTGCATCTAATTAGAAAGTGGAATACTAAATATTGTATTAATTACTACTTATTTCAAACTCAATTTAATTTGTTAAGAAATTAAAACCTATTGTTTTTTCTAAAGTTTAACATCCTCCAATGTTTCCATCTATAAAATTTAGTAAACCAAAGGATGTTGTTACCTTGGGTTTTGGATTATCTGCTAGTAATTTAACTTAAACTACCTCTAAACTTTAATCAAATAGTTAGAACACACAAAGGTTTTAACCTTAAAGTAGAAATCCATTATCAATAAATTTAAAAATAGAATTTGTCATATCATAAACAGTTTCTTATGCTTCTTCTAAATAATTACAATTCTAAATGGGGATACATAATTCAGTGTTTTAATCTTTTATTTCATTTTCTCCACATTAATAAGAACATTATTTTTAAAATAAAGAATAATATTATGAGACCTCACAAGCATTTTCATTTAATATACATCTTTATTGCTAATCTTAAATTAATGGTTCACTACATTTAATGCATTACTAGCTTTGATCACATTTTTCACAGCCGAAATTTTGGCAATAATTGCATAAATTCGTTTATGAATTAAAAAACATTCTCTAACCGCAGTCATATTTGCAAGTATTATCAGATTCACTTCTAAAATAATTATTCTTACAAGTCAAACAATCATTTTAAGTTAAACCGCTGCAAGTATTACAATTATCATGACATTTTAAGCACTGATCATGAACAAAATCATAAATTTCTCCTTGCTTTGAGCAGGTTTAGCTAAAAACTATTTTTAAAAACAGATAAATAATTAGAGAGAATTTATATTTCCTTATGCTTTTCATTGTTTTTTAATTGATTAGCCTATTTGTTTATCAACCAGTAAGTAAATAATAATCAAATAAATCCTTCTAAAATTTAAATAGCAAGCACTAATTTTTTATCACTTTTTTGTAAGCAAGTCATCATATTTTAATTTGTATAAAATTGGGTATAACATATCAATTATGAATTCAATTTTAATCTTTAAATATTAATGACTTTCATTTTCAATAGAAATTAAAAATTAAATGTATTTATAAGTTTATTTAAAATAAATTATTCAAATATATTAAAAATCTATTTACTTATCAAATAACATATTTATTTAATTCATGACTCATTTTTTTATTTTTTTTTCTTTTATTGATCAATTTGATTGGAATTTTTCTTCACATCAAATGCTAAAATAATATTAAAGGCTTTTATTATATGACACAATAGATAAAGCTGATTCTATTTCTGTATGAAGTAATAATAGAAATTTAAAAAAATAGATTAACAATTTCATCAATTTTCACAATATTTCTTACATCTCTATTAATTGAATTTTTTTCTCTTAATTTATTTCATTGGAATTTTTCTTTGAATCTAATGATAAAATAATACTAAAGGCTATTTATTACAAAAAACTACTTACAAATCTTATCAAATTTAAATTTTACATTCATGCTTTATTAGTAAATAATATAAATTACATTTTTTTATTCATTTATTAAAATTTAAACAAAAAATATTTGTATGTAAAAAAGTTTTCCATCAATATAAATATCATAGCATAGATTCTCTTGTTTAAATTTTATACAATCATAACAAATATAACAAATAGACATAATATTATTCAATTGTCATAGTGGCTGAGAGTTACAATATATATCACATAAATTATAAATTGCACTGAGAAAATAAAACATAATACTCTAATTAACAAAATAATATCAAAACAATATTTTAAAAATAATGTGGGTGTAGAAAATAAAATATTTTTCAGATTTTAATGAAGTACTTCAATTATGATAGATATGATAAAATATTTTAATTTTTATATATTTAAAGTTACTAAGCTGTAACTTAACTTATTACTTTAATCTTCATATTGAGTTAAGGTAAAATGATTCATTTTTCTCTAAAATAATCAAATCTCTATCTACTCCTTGGTTAAAAATAGTTCATTTAATGTTAATTATTAATTTTTAAATGAGGAAATAAATATTTTTTAAAAAAGAGTTAAAGAGTTGATTTACTTGGTATTTATTTAGCTCATTTATTCATTCATTCATTTTTCTTTTTATTTTTAGATTTTATTCAAATTTGTTTTAATATTTTTTTTATTCAATAATTATTTATAATTTTTAAAAAGTTGTGGAGATATTGAGTAAAAGGATGTCTTAAAATTAGGATCAGTATTAGCAAAATGCTCAAATCTGTAAACTTTGACTCTTGACCTAACGTAAAAATAGTGTTTCAATGTTAACAATTTTCAATTCATAGTAAAAAAACATAATTTATGAAACTTACTGACTCATTTGGGTTATATTTATTGAGCTTACTTAGCTCATTCATTTTTATTTGTTTTTTTCGAATTTAATTCAAATTTTTTATTTTTTCTCATTCTTTTAAGTTTTCTTTTTGAATAATTCTTTGAAAGGGAAAAAAATATTGATGACTTGTGCGCATAAGGATTAGGAGCTGAGTTAGCAAAATGCTCTAATCTCTAAACTTTGACTCTTTAGCTATGGTAAAAATTGTGTTTCAAAATTAATAATTTCTTCTGATAATTTTTTAAAAGGTCTAATAGTATTGGTGAAAATGGTGTATAAGGGTTAGGATCTGAGTTAGCAAAATGCTCTAATCTCTAATCATTGACTCTTCATTTAGGGTAAAAATAGTGTTAAATTTAATTATCCATTTTTCAAAGAATATATTCATTTTTATTTATTTTCAGATTTAATTCTGATCTTTATGCTTTTCTTTTTCGTTTAAATATTTCTTATTACAAAATGCATTTTTAAAATATTTAAAAAGTATGAATAAAATTAGCGAAGTAGGCTTTCAAAGATTAGGATCTCAATTAGCAAAATGCACTAACCTCTAAGATTTGACTCTTCAGCTCAAGTAAAAATAGCATTTGATTAATAAAGAATTTTCGAATGACAAATAAATATTTTTATTTATGAGCTGCCTTAATTTATTTTGGTTTGTTTGATATCTGTTTTGCTGATTCATTTGATTTTATTTGTTATTTTCAAATTTAATTCTTATTTTTTTTCTCATTTTTTTAAATATCTCTTTCTTCCATATTTATTTTTATAATTTTAAAAAGTAGGAATAAAATAGGTGAAATAGGAGCTTAAGGATTAGCATCTGAGTTAGCAAAGTGCTCTAATCTTTAAAATTTGACTCTTGAACTCTAGTAAAAATACCTCTTCAATATTAATAATGCTTTTTGAAAGAATAAATAATTCAGTTTTTATTTCTGAGTTTTTTTAACTTGATATTTGTTAGAATTGCTTGCTCATTCATTGATTTTAATTTGTTGATTTGAGATTTAATTCTATGTTTTTCTCTTCTTTTAACTATTTCTTTATTTAATATTTAATTTTTTAAGATATAATAATATTGGGTAGGTGGGAGCATAAGGATTAGGATCTCAATTAGCAAAATGCTCTAAACTCTAAACTTTGACTCTTCAGCTAGAGTAAAATAAAAGTTTAATAATTAATAATTCACTTTCAAAAGAATAAATAAATACTTTAATTTATGAATTGTGTGTTAACTGACTAACTTATATTTATCTGGTTCATTCATTCACTTCTATTTCGTATTTCATTCAATTTTTTATCTTCATTCATTAAAAATTACTTAATTAAATATTCATTTTAATAATTTTCTAAAAGTAAAAATGATATTGGGGAAATAGGAACTCAAGGTTTAGGATCTGAATTAGCAAAATGTTTTAATCTTTAAGCTTTAACTCTTAAGCTCTGGTAAAAAAAAATAGTGTTTCATGTTAACCATTTTTTAAATTAACATTTTAATTTATGAGTTGCTGAATGACTAATATGGGTTTGCTTACTTGATATTTATTTGACCCATTCATAAGTTCTTATTTGTAGTTTTAAGATTGCATTCGAATTTTTATGTTTTCTCTACCTATAAAAGTTACTACATTATTTTATATTTATTACTATATTATTTTTTAAAGTTACAATAATATTGGCAAAATGGGTGCTTAAGGCTTAGGATATGAGTTAGCAAAATGTTCTAATCTCAAAACTTTAACTCTTGACTTAAGGTAAAAAGAGAGTTTAATTTTTAAATATTTTTGCAAGAATAAATAAATATTTTGATTTACGAGAAACTGATTGACTAATTTACTTGATCTTTGTTTACCTCATTCTTCAATTTTTAATTTTATTTTTCTAATTTATTTTAAACTTCTATAAATAAAAAGGGAAAATAATATTGGTGAACAGGGTGCATAAGGATTAGGCTCTGAGTTAGCAAAATGTTACAATCTATCAAATTTGACTCTTGAGCTCTGGTAAGAATTTATTTTTTTCCAAATTTTAATCACATTTTATGTTTTTCTCTTTCTATTCTCCCTTTTTTCAGTATTTATTTTTGTAATTTTCTTTTAGGGAAAATAATATTGGTGACATGGGGGCTTAAGGACTCGGAACTCAGTTAGCAAAATGCTTAAAAATCTAAACTTTGTCTCTTTACCTAAGGTTATAATAATATTATAAATGAATTTTTGTATGGATAGTTAAAGGCTTTAATTTATTGGATGCTGATTATTTTGGCTTGGTTCATTCGATATTAATTATTTTACTCATTATTTATTTTTATGCCTTGATTTTTGATTTATTCAAAATTTTATGTTTTTCTGATTCTTTTAAAAATAAAATGTCTTTTTTTAATATTTATTTTGATAATTTTTAAAGGGAAAATAATATTGGTGAGATGGGGGCAGAAAGATTAGCATCTGAGTTAGCAAAATGTTCTAATCTCTAAAATTTAACTCTGGAGCTTAAGTAAAAATAGCTCTTTAAAATAAATAAAATAATTTTTGTAGATAAATAAAGAATTTAAATTATGAACAACTGACAAATTTAGGTTAGTTTACTTTACTTCTTTGGCTTGGCTTGGCTCGCTCGTTCATTAATTGAATTTGCTCTCTTTATATTTCAATAAAATTTTCCACTTTTTATTCTCAAAGATTTATTTTTACAATTTTTTAAAAGTTACAACAATATTGAATAACTTGGTGCATAAGGATTAGGATCTGAGTTAGGAAAATGCTCTAACCTCTAAAATCTAACTCTTGAGCTCAAGTAAAAATAGTATTTTAATATTCATAATCCATTTTAGAAGGAATAATATTTAAATTATTCGTAACTGACTAATTTTGGTTTGCTTATGTGATATTTATTTGGTCTTTTAAAAGTCAGAATAAAATTGGAGAAGTAGGCTCTTAAGGATTAGGATCTGGGTTAGCAAAATGTTCTAATCTATAAAACTTATCTCTTCATCTATGGTAAAAATTGTGTTTTAATACTAAGTATTTTTGAATTTTGTAGTAAAGATTTTAAATTATGAGCAATTAACTGGCTAATTTAGATTGATTTTCTTGATATTTGCTTGGCTCAATTATTTTATTTGTTGTTTTCAGATTTAATTCAAACTGTGATGTTTTCTCAATCAAACATTTCTTTTTTCAATATTTTTTTTATTTTTAAAAGGGAAAATGATATAGGTGACATGGGAGCGTAAGAGTTAGGATGTGAGTTAGCAAAATGCTCTAATCTCTTAACTTTGGCTCTTGAGATTAAGTAAAAATAGTGTTTTAATATTAATAATTCATTTTGAAATGAATAAATAAAGACTTTAATTTAAGATTTTTATTTTTTTGTCATTCTTTCTATTCACTGTTTCTCTAAAGATTTTCATTTTTAAATTTGCTAAAAGTGAAAATAATATTCGTGACATAGGAGCATTTAGGCTAGGATCTGAGTTAGCAAAATTCTGTAATCTCCAAACTTTATCTCTTGAGTTGAAGTAAAAATAGTGTTTCAATATTAATTATACATTTTTGTATAAATAACTAATTTTAATTTATGTGTTATTTATTTATTTATGTAGCTCATTTATTTATTTTTATTTGTTTTTTTCTAATTGAATTAAAAATGTGATTTTTTCTCATTCTTTTAAATATCTCTCTTATTAATATTTATTTTTATCATTTTTAAAAGTGGCAATTTATATATTGGTGAACTTGGGGCTCAAGCTTTAGGATAGGAGTTAGCAAAATGCTCTAATCTCAAAACCTTGATTCTTGAGATGAAGTAAATACAATGTTTCAATATTAAAATTACATTTTTAAATAAATAAAGATTTGAATTTATATGCAACTACCCACTGATTTGATGATTTAGTTATTGTTTGGATTATGAATAAATAATTTCTATTTTTCATTTTCATATTGAATTCAAATTTTGATGTTTTTCTCATTCTTTTAAAAATATATTTCTTTACTCAATATCCATACTTTTTAAAAGTAATTGTGAGATAGGTAGATATGGTGCTTAAGGATTAGGATCTCAGTTAGCAAAATGTTCTAATCTTTTAACTTTGATTCTTGAGCTAAAGTATTTTTCATGTTTCAATATAAATAATACAATTTTGATATTTTAATTTATGAGCTTTCTGATTAATTTAAGTATGATTACTTGAAATTTATTTTTAAACCAATTTTTGTTTTTTCTCTTTCTTTTATTCAATATTAATTTTGTTAATTTTAAAAAGTGAGAATAATATTGGTGAAGATTGCATTGAGAGAATAAGATCAAAGATATTAAAAACAAAAAAATTAGTTGACTTATAATTATATATAAACTTATGATTTTCATTTACATTTTTTACTTAAACTTTTTAATCTAATTAGTTAGATTCTTTTATTTTGTATTTTTTATATTTAAACATCCATTTTTATTATTTAAATAAATAACTTAATTTATTATTTCTTCTTAAAAAATATCGTAATCAATAATTATTAATTAATAAAATATCAATTTAAAATCTAAACAAATTTAAAAAAATAATAAATGATGATTTAAAATATAAAGTATTTTTAAAATCTTAAAGATGTACCTCAATTTCTTTATTGATAGAAATATATTTTCATATTTATTTATTTAAAGTTGCTAAGCTCTAATTTAGCTTCATACTTGAATCTTCATATTGACTTAGTGTAAAACTATTAATCAATTTTTCTTTAAAATATCAAATCTATAAGCTTCCGCTCTTTACCTTAAAAGAAGTGCTTTAATTCATTTTTAACTAATAAAGTGACATAATAAAAGGCTTGTTTGTCTTCCTTGTTATTTATTTTAAATATTTTTTTATGATTTAATTCTAATTTTTAAGTTTTTCTCATTTAAAAAATTTTTCTTTTTAATTCTTTAAAAGTTAAAGAAATATTGGCAGAATTGGGCTAGAAGGATTAATAAATAGTTTAACAAAATGTGAGAATCTCTAAACTTTGACTCTTCTACTAGAGTAAAAATAGTGCTTCTATATTAATAATTTATTTTTGAGCTAATACTACTTTAATTTATTTAATTTATGAGCTTATTGCTTACTATTTTGGGTTGATTTGCTTGATATTTGCTTGTTTGGCTCATTTTTATTTTAAGATTTAGTTCAATTTTTTATGCTATTCTTGCTCTTTTAAATATTTCTTAATTCATTCTTTATTTTAACATATTTTTAAAAGAAATTATAATATTGGTTACATGGGAGCACAGGAATTAGGATTTCAGTTAGCAAAATGTTCTAATCTCTAAACTTTAACTCTTCATCTAAGGTAAAAATAGCATTCTAATATATAATATTTTTTTGAGTGAGTAAATAAAGGCTTTAATTTATGAGTATATAACTAATTTAGGTTGGTGCTATTTATTTGACTCATCCATTAATTTTTATTTGTTCTATTTTCAGATCATATTGAATTCAAATTTATATTTTTTTCTCATTTTTAAATATTCCTTCATTCAATATTGAATATAATATATTTTTATTTTTTAAAAGCAGGAGTAATATTGGTGTAAAGGGTGTGTTAGCATTAGGATCTGAATTAGCAAAGTGCCCTCATCTATAAACATTGACTCTTGATCTAGCGTAAGATAGCTTCAATATTAATTATACATTATTGAAAGAATAATTAAAGATTTCTCTATGTGTAAGTAGTTGGCTAACTAATTTGAATTGGTTTACTTGAAATTTATTTGGCCTATTTACTCATTTTACTCATTGATTCATTACTTTTTTCAGATTTCATTAAAATTTGAAGCTTTTCTGTTACTTATAAAAAATGGTTTACCCAATATTTATTTTTATAATATAAAAGTGTAAATAATATTAATCAAATAGGAGCTTCAAAATTGGGATCTCAATTTGCAAAATG
>JH720344.1:292732-388641 GCA_000231825.2 Tetrahymena elliotti 4EA | reverse complement strand
TGCTCTAATCTGTAAAATTTGACTCTTAAGCTCTGGTAAAAATAGTATTTCTTCTCTAAATTTTAATATTCTATATTAATAATGAGTTTTTGATGATTAAGTAAAAATTTTAATAATCAGCCACTGCCACTGACTGACTGACCAATTTAGGTTGATTTATTTAATATTTCTTTAGTTCACTTATTCATTTTTGTTTGTATGTATTTCTCATTCTTCTAAAAATTTCTTTATATGGTTTATTTTTATTTTTTTAAAGGTACAATAAGATTGGTGAAACGGGTGCTTTAAAATTAGGATTTGAATTAACAAAATTCTCTAATCTCTATACTTTGTCACTTGAGCTCAGGTAAAAACAGTGTTTTAATCTTAATATTAATAATTAATTAATAAATTAATGAATAAATATTTTAATTTATGACCAAATAACTGACTGATTAATTTAGGTTGGTTAGCTTGATATCTAATTTACTCATATATTATTATTATTATTATTATCTTTTTTCAGATTTAAATTAATTGTGTTATTTTCGTTCTTGTTGTATTTCTTAATTCGATATTTATTTTAAAAATTTTTGAAAAGTGAGAACAATATTGGTGAAAAGGGTACATAAAGATTAAGATCAAAACTAATAAAAGCAAAGAGGTTAGTTAATTTATTATTAACTAAAAACAACCAATGATTAATTAAAGCTTTTAAAAGTTTAAAATTAAAAAAATGTTGTCGAATGAATACAAGTATTATTATTAAAAGAATAAGCATAAATATTGATATTTTAGAACAAAAATATGTTATTAATTATAAAGTATGATATATATTTACTAAAATTAGTTGGTTGGTTAATTTTTCTTTTTATTAAAATTTATATTTGTTAATTAAGTTTATAAATATTCTTTAATCTTTTAAGGCAATTTGATTTGATTTGTCATTGATTAGAGCTAGTAAAGTTTTAAATTAAGTTAGTAAAGATTTAATTGACATTTTTCAAAGATTGCTAGAATAAATATTAACCAGTTTATGCATTCTTAAGCTTGAATATTTTGGAAAGATCTTCTTTTTCTTTTTATAATTTCTTTAAAAAGAATTTGAATAAATTGTTAAAATAAATGAGAAAAATGATTTTACTTATTATTCTTGTTAGAGTTTTTTATTTTTAATATAGTTTTAAATAATTCTTGCTGCTTTATCTTATTTTCTATTTATTTCAATTTAGGATTAGTATTCTATTAGCAAAGCCTTATCTTTTTTTATGATTGCAAGAGTTTATTCATAGCTTTCAGTCAAAATTTATTTATCTTTCTATGAAAAAATGAATTGAATTTAATAAAAAATATCATTAAAAAAATGATTTATTTTACTTGGAGTTCTATATGTTTATTTTCTAACAAAGTGTATTGATTCTTCCAGGATTAATCTAATTCTTTTAATTTTTATTTCAAAGTTTTTTCAGATTTTTAAAGGGAGGATATTTAACTATCTCTTAAACCTTTTTAAGTATCATTTTTTTTAACTTCAGTATTCTATTTTAATTATAAAATTTATATTTATAAAAATTATTGTTGAATAAATAGTACCATTATATTTTTATTCTCTTGTAAGAAACCTCTTTCAGAGAATACTTACTCGTTTTATTAAGAAATAACACTTTTTTCTTTTTCTATTTCATCTTCTAAGTCATAAAGCTATTCTTGAAGTCTATCAACTTTATCTTTGTAGTCATAGTTAATTTTCCTTAAATTATCTAGCTGCTGCTTATATTTACATATTATCTAATTAACTTTAAATAATCTATAAGCAGATTATATTTTTCGAGCTGAGACTTCTCTCTATTTTAAGATAACCAAATATTTAAAATTGCTAAAGAAAATAATAAAAATTACCTCAAACACTTAGCTAGATTTTCTAAAAATATATTATTCTTTATCAACTTATTATTATAAAAGCTCAACTGTTTTTTGTCTATCATTAATAATTTTAATAAATTGATTAAACTATTATTCAGCGACTCTTTGCTTTAATAGCCTCATAATTTAATATCCTGCAACTCTTTCTTCTAATACCTTATGATAATTTAAATTTATTTATTTAATTAATTAAATTAAAGAAAACGAAACTATTCTTTACTTCAATCTATTTTTCTTAATGGGTCTTTTAAGTTTTGAATGCTGCCATCAATTTGTTAACTGTTTGCTACCATTTCTTTTAAGCAACAAACTTTGTGATAACAATGAATGAATTAAGACATCTTATTTTATAATTTTATTCAGATACTTATTTAAATTATTAATTGATAATTATTTAGTTTTCCTTTTGTAATTGCTCAAGATTGACTATTTTATTTTCTAATTCAGATAAACTTGATTCTCTTTTTTCAATCATTTGTTAGACTTTGTCAATGCAAGTATTTTTTTCTTTCAATTCTAATTATAATTCAACTATCTTATTTTATTCATCTTGAATCTAATCAAATGCTTGCTTATTAGAGATATTCAATTCTTCATTTTAGTATTGCAAGAGGGTATTCTTTTAAATTAAATCATCCACATTCTATTAGAGTTGTTCATTAATAGTTTATGCATTATTCAATTCTTTTCTAAGTAAATGCTTTTAGAAAGTTAATTGGATTTTTCTCACTTTAAAATCGATGTTATCATGTACTGATTAAGACTTAAATTAATAAAAAAATCTTTAATACTTAATAAGAAAATAAAATAAAAATACCTTGATATTTTTTAATTAGAATTGCAACTCATCAACAGAACTAGTGCATTGTCTAAGTTGTTTTGATAAATTTGACAATTCATCAAAAGATTGTGCTAATTATTCTTCCTTACTTTTAACTTCTTAATTTAAGTTAGATATCTTTTCAATGTAAAAGGTCATCTGTAAAGCATCCGATTCTTTCTCTATTTACATTTTCTTAAGTTATTTGTCAGTTTCTGAAATAATTTGATCTTTTTCTTTTAATTTTAAATCTAATTCATCACTTTGCTCATTTAATTTTTTAATTTGATCCTAGAGATATGTATCTAATTCTGCTTGATAAAGCAACTAGTCATATTATTTTTTATTTTCTATCTCTGTTTATTCCAATTTGCTCTACTCTTCATTCAAAAGCTTAGTTTTTAAAACAAGTTGGCTAAGATATCCCTTAATAATGTTTTATTTTTAAATTCTTCTGAAAGCATTTTAAATAATCATAGTAGATAGTTGCTAAGTTTGAGCTTAAATTAGATTTATTTTATCCTCTAAATCTGATTGAAGCAATATTAATTTGTTTTCCTTATCTAACAAGACTTAATTAAGCTACTCAAGAGAATTCTTATGCTCTATTTTTAAATTCTCAATATTTTCATTCAATAGTTCCACTTGTTATTTTTCTTTCAAGAGTAATTCTGCCTATTTATTCATTAAATCCTTCTAATCTTATAATTGATTTGAAAGATTACTATAATTTTGTTGATATTATTCTTTTGTTTTGATCTCTTAATTCATTTTTTCATTGAGATTTTCAATTTATGTTTTCAACTCTTCATTTGATTATTCAAGCTATTTAAGATTAAGTTCAAATTATTCATTGGATTCTTATTAGAATAGCTCAAATTAATTATGAAGTTCTTCATATTGGCTTTGTAATTCTTCTAATTCATTTTGTTTAGTTTCTAACTTGACTTCATATTGATTTACAATTTATTCAATTTATTCTTCAAGTTATTTTTATAAATTTTCTTATTCAATAAATCTTTCTTAGTATTCATTGATTATTGATTATTTATCATTTATTTCAGTTTGAAGTACTTACTCAACGTTATCTTTATGCTTCTTGATCTCTTCCATTCTTTCTTCTATTGCTTGTTGTTTTGCTTGCACTTGCTTTTCTAAGATCATGATACGTTCTTCCCCTATTTAAGCTTTGAGCTAGTATTGTTTAACTTAATTTTCTTACTCATTCATCTAAGCAACTTTCTATTCAATTTCGATTTATTAATTTTAATTAATGTTTTCACCTTCAAAAACTAATTTAATTTAAACCTCTAGTTATCCTTTCAACTCAGCTATTTCTTACTAATAATTTAGTATCTATTCACTTAGATTTTCTATTTCAGAATGAAGTTAACTCTCGACCTCTTTAGTGTTTTCAGAAACAGTGTTAAATTGCTCTTCTTATTCTTTGATTGCAGTTTATTAATTCTATAATTTTTCTTATAATTCATTTACTTTCTCTTCTAATTGTTCAACCTCAACATTTTTTTCTTGGAAAGTTTATTCTTATTCTTCAATTTTCTATTTAAGTTGACTTAATGAAACTTAATTTTATTCTAAATTAGACTACAAAGATTGAATTTCCTCATTTTTATTTTCTAAAGTTATTTTTATTTAGCTTATATTGTTCTAGTAGGTCTCATTTTCATTTTACAAATCAGTTATAAAAGTTTTTTAATTTTCAATTTCTGAATTCAAAAGAACAATTTAATCATTTAGTTGACTTATTTGTTGAATATTTTATTCATTTTATTCTTGTATTTAAGTTTTGTTTTATTCAAGCTCTGTTTGGAGATTTTTTACATTCTCAGAAGTTTATTTATTAATTTCTTCTAAATCAAGAATTTAATCTTTCAAGTTATTAATTTGATCTTCAACTTAAGTATTTTTCAAAAGAAGAAGTTGAATATGTTATTGCTTTTACTCTAATGCTGTTTCAATCTCACGAGATATTTCAGAAATTTGTTAAATTTAAGAGTTCTTTACTTCTAAAGAGTTTTTTAACTCAGAAATTACTTTTTCCTTTTGCTCAAGAGCACTTTCTAAGCCTTCTTTATCGTTTTTAAGAGTATTCATTCTCTCCTCGAGTTCAGCATTTTGATTTTAAATTGATTTGAGAACGATTTCAAAACTATTCTTTTCACTGATAATATCTTCTTTAGCTTACTTAAGTTCTTCCAACTTAGCTTAATATTAAATATCACTTTCTTACAGTGTGTCTTTTTTCTCTTGTATTTCATTTTCAAACTAAAACTCTTTGACAACAATTTCTTGTTGAAGTTACTCAATTTTCTATTCAAATTAATTGTTAGCCTTTATTAAAGATTCAATTTCTTTCTTTCTGTCAAATATTTCTTGATTTAAAATAGAAATTTCTTTTTTGAGATCAGCAATTTACTAAGAAGTATTTTGAGATTATTAATTCTAAGAATTTAATTTCTTTTCAGTTTCATCTAACTAAATGATTAATTCTTGGTTATTAATTTAAATCAAACTTAACTAACTAGATTATTCTGAGAGTTCTGTGTTTAACTTATCAAGCTACTCTGCTTATTCTTCTATAAATTCTTTTTGCTTAGCAATTTATTAATCTTTTTAATGATTACCCTAAGTGAGTTACTCTATTTACTAGTTAAATTATTTCAATATAGCCTCATTTTAAAGTTAACTCTAAGCAGTTTTAATATTCAAATTTTCTAAATCTTGCTAGTTCTTATTCTTATACTACTCTATATCTGTTTCAAATTAAGTTTCCATTTGCTATTTTTATTCAATAAGTTGTCTAACTTTTTCATTAAGCTATTCAATTTAATCTTTATAATTAATAGAAATCTAATCACTTTATTCATTTTTTTCATCCAATAACTTTTGAATTTCTTTCAATTAATCTTCTTTTTCTTTAATAAGATTATTAGCCTTTTCTATTTCTTCAGATTATTACTCTTGGCTTTCTTCATAGTCTTCTTATAGTTCATTAAATTTATTCAAAAGTTACTCATAAGAGTTCTTTTAATTCGAAATATATTAATCCTTTTCAGTAAGCTGCTTCTTCATAGATGAGATTTCCCTTTTATTATGCTAAATGAGTTCATCGATCTTAATTTCTAACTATTACATCATCATACTCTTTTCTTCATTTGACTCACTGACTATCTTTTCATATTCAAGTATCTCTTACTTTTACTTTTCAATTAATTCTTTAGCTTATAAAAGTTCTTATTCTAAATCAGCTCTTCCTCTCTCTAATGAATTCTTTAGATTTTCTCTTTCAGAATTCAAATAGTCAAATTAAGAAGAATATTCACTCTTCACTATATCAAGCTCTTATAAATGTTATTTTTCTTTCTCAGATTTCTTATTAAGTTCTTCCTATAACTCTTTATTTTATTTAGATAACTCTTAAAGTTCCTCCTTCAATGTATTAAGAGCTTATGATTATGTATTTTCTTGTTATTTCAACTATTCTCTAACTGCTATAACTTCTTTCTCTTTTAAACTAAGTTTTTACTCATTAATCTTTAATTATTTCTTGTAATTTTCTTCTCTTTCTTTATATCCACTATCAAGCAATTTAAATTGTTAAGATAATTCAATAAACTGTTGTTCACTATTTTCCTTTTCTGATTCCTTTTCAAATTAAAAAAAATATGAAATCATTTTCATTACAATTTTAATAAATATTTACTAAATTCTTGTAAGTGTTTTCAAGATTGACAATTTCTTCATTCTTTTATTTTACTTGTTCGTTTAAAGATTCTGTTTGCTTTACATAGCTCTCTACTTCTTACAAATATTTAATATTTTATTCTTTTAATTAGTCAATTTCTTCTTCATATTCAAGAGATGTTTTATCGAATTCTTCTAAAAAAGATTTTAATTCATTTTCTGTCTGCTTTAAAAGCTCTTAATATTTCTTTTCTATGTTTTCAACTTCAACTTTCTTCTATTATTCCAATAAAGCAACTGTGTCTTATGATTTAACACCTTAGCATAAACTCATTTTTAAATGTCTTTGGCTTCCTTCTAATTCCTATTTATCAAGCTTGACTTTATTTAAATCTTCTTATAACTCCATAATTTTCTTAACCATTTGTTGCTAAAATATTTCCATCTTATGAATTTAATCATCTTTTCCATCTAATTCTTATTGTAATTGCATTGATAATAACTAATTTTAAACAAATTTCAATTAAAAACTCATAAATAAATAAATAACTAAAACAATTTACATAATAATCCTTTTATTTGTTAACAATTGGTTTATTTGTAACTTTCATAGCTCTTTGTCCAAAAGCCAGAGATGAAATAGTTTCATCTAAATGTTTAGCAGATGGACCAATAGTGACAACTAATGATGTCTTAGAATTACCTCCAAGAGAATCCTACAAAAGACGAGTAAGCTTCGATTCTCTGAATGGAACAAAATTAGATTTGCCATCACTGAGAGCTGAGATACACTTTCCCAAAGCACTAAGTGAGCTATTAATAGCTTTAGCTTCATGTAATCTATCTCCAGTAGATTTAGATTTTTTAACTCTTTCAGAGCCTGCCAAATCAACCATATATAAAATAGATGTAACAAGAGAGACACTATTCTCATTGCCGTTGATTTAATTCATAGGATTAGTTTCTTCATTTTGCAAAAACGAGTTTGTGTTATATTAAACTAATGAATTATTAAGACTATTGCATTTCGATTATTCTTCAATAACTTTCTTGCTTCTTTTTTAAACTTAAACCATTAAAATCACATGGCTTCTACTCGAGCAAGCATTTAATCTATTAACCATTTATAATATAAATAAGTATATAAAAATCAATTAATTTAAAATATAATACGCTGTGAATGCTACAGCTCTGTTTTTTTCAGCTAGTCCTAGTAATTAAAGGGCTTCTTAGGGATTTTAAATGATAACCCATTCAATGCCAGATACAAATACTCCGTTTTCAGGAGACTCTCTGATTCTAATAACTTAATTTTCTGGATTGATTAAATCTTGAAGCTTTTAAATTATATTGAAGAAAATAATTAAAAATTTCAAAAAAAAAAATATATTTCTACCATTTCCATGTATATTTAAACACAGCTTAATTAAATAGAATAAACATTATTAATATCTTCTTCAGCATAGCTAAAAATATCTTATAGACCTCTTGGGATGATACCAATATCTGAATCTTTAGATCCTCCTAGCATAGTAAAAGTTTTACCTGTACCAGTTTAACCGTATGCAAAAATAGTACCATTAAATCCCTATAAAACACTCTTTTATATTTGAAATTTTGAATAAATATTCTTTGATGATCTTTTAAATAAATTTGAAGTACTTATATAACAGGCTATGCAACTTATTTATAAATATCCTACTACGAAACCTTAGGTTCAAAAATCCCATCAAAATTAAACACTTTCTTTTCATATTCTTTTTTAACTATTTTAGTATAAAATACACTATTAATTTTGAATACTGCTTCAAAAATCTATTTTTACTTGCAATTATTTTGTTTTTTGAATCAAAACTTTCAATGCTGCATTGCTTGCATTGGTTATATTCTTCTTCCAAAAAAGGTCTAAGACGAACAAACACCTTAACTTTTTCTTGCTTTTTATTGGTTGTCTCAAGCTATTTTTCAGAATTATTTTGTGCTAAGGTTGCAAAATTTTGGTTTCCATTTATTTATCTAGGACTTGGCATGCTGATAGGGCCTAATTAAAAAGAAATTTAATTAATTGATAAATATAAATGCTGTTTTAATTGAAATACTCAATGAGTTGGTAGCTTAAGGAGCATCGTTATCTAAGAAAGCATTTCTCTTCATTGACTATTGCTATTTTAATAAAAATTCTATTGATTTTATAGCAAGCAGTTTGAGCTTTTATCCTTTTTATTTTGAATTATTCTATAAAATCTATTTAAATTGACTTTGTTTATTAAGAGTTTATTTGATTTTGAATTGATTTTATTAATCAAATTTTTTTGTACTTTATTAATTAATTAATTGCGTTGATCAATCAATCAATCATTTTTGATTTATTTTAAAAATAAAGGATTCGTTTGATTGAATAATATTTCAAATTTGATAGTAAAATCAAATAGAATTTAATTTTGTTGTTTGTTTTTAGATATCTTTTAGTCTTAGTTGTTTGTTTGATTGTTATTTTTTGCAGAATTTCAAATTCAAATATGAGATCAAAGATTGATCTATTTTTTGTCGATTTGTAATTAAGCATTTAAATAAAATTTAATTATTTGTTCACATAATATATTCACCTAAAGGAATATACAATTTCAAATACTTTATTATTCAAAAATTAATATTTTTTCTTACAATCAATTCCTTTTCTAAATTAAATTTCAGGTTTTTTTTATTTTTAAAAAAATAATTTAAAATAATTTTTTTTTTAATTTTGTTGAAATCTGAAGAGAAATATTTTAATTGTTTTTATTAAAAATAAATATCATGTTCTTTAATTTTATAGATTTTTTTTGGAGTGTTGGATAGATAAATGTGATACAAAATTTTATATTTAAAATATAACAGTAAAAATTATGTATATAAATATCTTAGAAAAATAGATGATAAATTTATTGTTAACATAATAGATGCAGAGGTATTATTGGAAACATCACCTGATAAATATTTTCAAAGAGGAATTAATTGTAATTGTAATAATTATTATTATTTTTTATTGTTATAGTTGCTGACTAAGAAACTACCCAACGAATACTTTTGATTAACTAAATTATATTAAAAAATTTGCGAAAATAATTAATCATATATGCTGTAGAGTAATCAGAATTTATTTAATTAATAAATTCACCAACAAAGACTCTCTTAATGCCACTATGATGCCAAATTAGAGCTTCAAGCAAGCCACTCAGCTAACAACCCCACTAAAAAACTAAATGTTATTTAGCTTGATTTGTAGAAATGTTAGTTGCCATAACTAAATTAGCCAAGGCCTAGTTGGCTTTAGGAATAGTTCTAAAATTTGACATAAGGTTAAAATAAATGGTAGAATGAGATAAACATGTAGAATCCATTAAGAGCTTAAACATCCTGCCATGGAGATAAAGAAAATATGCAGTCTTTCACTCATGAAGTATAACCAAGATCAAGGACACCATTTAAAATGAAAGAAAACTGTGGAAAATATTATGAAAGAGAAGTTTATTCATCACTTAGTAAAACAAGGGATACTCCTCATTTGAGCAAAAAAATGTTAGAATTAAATATAGATAAACAAAATGATTAATCTGATCTGAAACGAAGATAAAATAAGAGATAAAGTTTAGAATAATTTCATAGCAACAATAGCCATAGCGATTTTAAAAAAGAAAAAAATAAATATAACAATTTCTTGGGATAATATCAACTTTAATCCTCAGCATGTAATGCTAGTTCTCAGCTAAACAAAAATTTTTAATAAAATCAGGAGAATAATCCATAGAAAACCTCTTAGGCTGAAGCAGCTTAAATGGCTTTTTAGAATTCCTTTTTAAATATAAAATAAATACTTAACAAAAACTCTGCCACAAACAGCACTGAAGAAAATGAGATAACTAAAACTGAAGAAAGAGAATAATCAGAATATTAAAAGATCAGATTAAATAAATAATACTCCTCTAAAGGAAGTTCCCTAGCTTCGTTGAATAGTTCAGT
The DNA here is from genome assembly GCA_000231825.2 of Tetrahymena elliotti 4EA. NCBI lineage: Eukaryota > Ciliophora > Oligohymenophorea > Hymenostomatida > Tetrahymenidae > Tetrahymena > Tetrahymena elliotti. The sequence goes on along the minus strand of JH720344.1, from coordinate 378,215 downwards.
TCCTTTAAATAGCATTTTGAAAGGAGACATAAATTTATTTAACTAAAACACATAGTAAAACTACAACAGTACATATATCACAAACCTATTAACTCCTATCTCTAGTTGTTGTAATAATAATAATAATAATAATAAAATTAACCAAAAGCCTTAATTAGTTCTACTGGCTGCTACTGAGGATAAATAAAACAATAATAATAAATAAATTAAATAAAATGAAGACACTGATTAAAAATAGCGAGAATTAGAATAAAAAGAGAATATTTTTGTTGAGTCTTAGTAGTAGACTAAATTAAATAAATCTATTTAATAAAATGCATCTTCAAAATCTTGTTAAATTGTGAAGATAGAAATAGTTAATAATAATTAAAATGATGGTTAATAAGTTTCTGAATAAAAGGAAATTGCACTAGAAAATAATTACAATTAGAATGATGATAATTTAATTGAGGAAGAAGATAGACTGACAAGCGAAAATGAGAGATTAGCTAAGGTATTGTTTAATAATTATGAAATCCAGCAAAGAATTAGGAGAGCTGCCAATAAAAAATAAAGGAATAACTTAAATGATACTTAGAACTCTTACTATAATGTGAATGCTTCAACTGAAGATTATGTAAATACCAAATAGGATGAGGATATTATTATGCAGAACTTAAGTTTATTTGAAAACCATGTTTTAGACAATAACAAAATAGAGATTAATCTTGAGTAGCTTAAGAATAAGAATTTCGGTATGTACACTATGGAATCTTTTAGAAAAGAAAAGATGGTAACAGCTAGAAGCAATAATGCAAATGTAATAAATGTTAACTTAATATAAAATCCTAATCATCATAAATAGAAAAATAAACCAGTTTAACCAAATATCTTGAAAGGTAAAAAACTTACTTTAAAGCAATTTGTTGAAAAAAATTAAAAGTTGAAAAAATAAACACCTCATTTTCTCTAAAAGAATGAAATATCAATTAAAAATGTGCAAGAAAGTTTAAATCTAACTTAAAAGAATGGCTTTTTGATTTATGATGGAGGTAATCTTACACTTAAGAGTGAAGTAGACAACAGTGATGTCCTTTCTATACATAGAATAGGACTCAATTCTGCTGATTCTCAAAATAATAAATCTTAAAGATTTTATTAGGGAAATCACATTAGAGGTAAAATCGCAAGCTTAAGTTAATCTAAAGGTATTAATCATAGTATAGATGATGATAATTCAATATATGCAAGAACAGCATATGAAACCCATACAAATGAAATGATTAAAACTAATGCAAGTATATATGTTTCTTAGCTTGTTCATAAAACCTAAGAGGATAATTACACTGATAGTTAACCTAAGATACTCATTTAAGAGTAATCTAGTAAAAATAACTCATAAGAAAAACTTAATTAACAAAATGATTAATAATAGCATCTAGCTGATTTAATCAAACCTATTTAATAAAAAAGAAGAAGAAAATCTGTCTACACAGAACTAGCAAGCAAGTTGGATTAATCTATACTGGATGGATCTGATGAATAATTGAATAAAACACATGATCACCAAAGAAGAAAATCACTTAATATTGGTTTTAATAATAAATAGGCAACAATTAGCAATTAAATGAGTTTAGATGAAAACACACCTTTTAATTTAAATAAAAAGACAGGAAGAAAAATGATATTAAGCACTTTGAATTATAAAGAACTCAGATAAAATAATGAAAGATATCAAGAAGATTAATCAATTTTAGAAATAGATTAGAAGCTAGAATAAAATTCCCCTGAAAAAAGTATAGAGGCTTCTTATATGAATTAAATCTTACATTCAAAGAAGACCTAAAAAAATAAGAATGAAATTCCTCTTGTTTAAGTTTATAAGCTAAAGCAGAACCAGAGTAATGTACAAAGTAATTATCATCAAAAAAAAGCTCTGTCATTGAGTTTGTATCATGTTGCAGGCAGCTAAAATAATGATCAATTAATAATACAAAATAAGTTTACTTAAGTTGATAAGAAAAATATTCCTATTGCACTTTACTAGGCTCAATAAGTAATAAGCAATTAATAAAAATAATAACAAAAACAAAACACTTTTACTCGAAACTTTTACTAATAGAGCTTGGAGATAAAATCCGCCTAATTAAATCCCTTCTAAAAATGATTAATTGAAATTTGGAAATTAATCCTCAAAATTGTAATCTAATAAAAAAATAAATGATGAAGTTTAATATAATTATTTGTAAGAAAAAATAAATATTGTTTTGTTTTTTCATAAGTAAGTTTTTTTCAAAATAATTATTCATTTATCTCTTTTTCAATTTAAAAAAAAATTCTCATTTTCCAAAAATTTCTGTTATTTTTATTGAGTAAACAAACTCCAATTCCAAATCATAAAATACAAATTATCTAATTCCTCAAATATTCGCCTATGAAACAACCCCCATTTACTTTATACAATAGCGATTTATTAATAAATCAAATCAAATTTTGACGTAATCAATCATCTAAATGTTACAGTTGTTATTTCCCTAAAACCTTACTTTAGAATTTGATGATAGCATTTAGAATATATTAGATTTTCCTTAAAATAAATTTTAAAAGTTAAAGATTTTCTTATTATAATGATGTTATTTTTAAACAAAACTTAGAAAATGTATTTCTTTTAGGTTCTTAAAAATGAAAAATATTTTATATCTGAGCTGAAATAATAAATCACTGTAGGAAAAATGGGAGTATTCTGTAAACTGTAAATTTTACCATCCTATAAAAATAGTTAAATTGGCTTAATGATTTTTATGTGAAAAATAAATAAAATAATGACGAATTACAGAAAATAAAAGACAAATTTTAAATATTTGTTAGCTAATTAATGGATTGAGAAAAAAGGTGGGAGTATTTTTTATTTTTCGAAAAAGAATCTAATTAAGAAAATCAAAAATGCACATAAGCAAAGACTGATTTATAATCAAATGATTTAGAAAGGGAAATGAGTAAATTTGAAGTGAGATTAAGGATATTTGATGAAATGATTGAAATATGAATAGACAAAAAATAGGGAAGTATAAAATATAAGGTATGCATACATAATTAGCTAAGTAACACTTTCTTTTTTATAATTTGATATGAAAAATATTAAAATAAATAGAGGAAATTAAGTTAATGAATTTAGGTTTTTTTTTATTTATTGATTATGAATGATTTCATTATTTTTGTTAGTTTGTTTATTAATTGTTTGTTTATTAGATTGACCTACTTACTTACTTACTTGACCATGTTAGTGAAGAAGTAAAAAATGATTGGTTAAATGAATTGCTTTGAAGGTGATATAGATAGATAGAGTGATATCTATCAGTTTAAACTATTTTTTGTGATTTTAATTTTAAATTAGTTTTCGTTTTATCTATTTAGAAGCTATTCTTTTAGATCAGATTACACATCCTTGAATATCTAATTTTCGTATTTGAAAGGAAGATATTTTGACGAAAATTATTATTGTGTGGCTCTTTCTGCATAGAAGATTGCACCGTAATAAAATTGTTCTATATTTTTCGAGGCTTTGTGGGCTTTGTAAAGGCGGGTTAAGTAATAAAACTTGTTACTGAATTATTTTTATGCAACTTCTCTGACTTATTCGAGCATTTACAAATCTTATTGGCTGAAATCGTAATCCATTTCAATCTTATTTACTATACTTGTTGAGGGGTCAGAATTTTATTGTAAGTGATTGAATAGCAATAAAAAGTGTTTATTATTGCACTTGTTGAGAGGGAATACTCTCTTTATGAGCTAAACAATATTTTTTTCACCTTTCTCTTCAAATATTTTGATTAAATTTTAGACTGCTTTTTTCATTATGTTTTTGTAATAATTCTTCAGGTTGAAATCGTTTCCGTCTAATTAAAAACTTTTAGGCGCTTCCCCTTTTATAATTTATTGGGATTGATTAATCATTATATCTTAATCTTAATCAAATTCTTATTATTCTTATTCTTCTTTGACTTTGAATTTTTTATTGGGTTGAGTTTCGTATGATGAAATATCTTGCTTGCGTTCCACATTTTGGATTTTAGTATCATGATTCAATTGCAAATTGGTTTCATACATTTATGGAGGGTTGTAGTTGTTAATGTCAATCTTTGAGAAGGTTATGCCATTGTACTAATCAAATTATGGTAATTGGTATTGTTAATTTGCATGATCTTGAAAAAATTACTATTTCAAATTCAGATGCTATAAATATTATTATTGCTGTATTTATGGCAACATTAATGACTATGAATTATGTTATTGTAGCTATAATGGAAACTAATACTAATTCTACTATACTTGAGGGAGAAGATAGCTTGTTAAAAAGGTATCTCTTCTTATATTTGGATTAAATAAATCATAGTAATTAGAAATCATTGATTCTTCACTTTAATTTTACAAATTGTCTCCAAAATCTATGTTTGGTTATTAACTAATTTATTAATCAATTTATTAATTATCTATTGATTAACTAAGTTATTGTTATTAATATTATTAGTCTTATTATCCTTATTCATAATTATTGACATGATCTTTAATTAGTAGATCATTAGGGTTCAAGTGAACTTAAGTACCCTCTTATTAATGTTAATGTTTTTCATTATCAATATTATTTTATTCGTTGTAATCTTCATGTTAATCATTAAAAGGATCAAAATAACGATTTTCATCGTTTAATAAGGGAGATGTAGGATTATATTATTGATCAAATTCTTGATCCGCTTTTTGGAAATGGCCAGGAGAATCTAAATAATTATTACCATATCCTTGTTCCTAATTGTATTCTAAAGTTAAATTATTATCAATTTCAAAGTAGCTATCACCCATTTAAAATTTTTATGAATATATACAAGAAAGGAGTAAGAGATATTTATGTATTAATGTAGGTAGGCAGTAGATGAGTGTAAGAATGTTTCTTTTGCTTTTTAACAAATTAATTATTTTTTTACTTATTTATTAATTTATTAGACTTGAGTTTGATTTTTTATCTGTTTCTTTTTAAATTTTGTTAGTAAAATAAGCTTTTCATGTTAAAAATACAAAATAAATTACCTTTACAAGATATCAAGATTCATTCACAAATAATTAAAAAAAGTGACTTTACATACTCTTTTTTTCATGTAAAAATTTTGAAAGTAAAGTAAGATATTCTTTGATAATAATTAGGCAGTTTACATAACTAAAATACCTACATCAATAACTAATAGCATTGCTGTTGTAAATTATTAACTGTATAACTAGCTTTACTTAAGTTCTATTTTACTATTGGTGGTTGCTTAATATTTGTCTGATATAATCTAATACAAATTTGAATTTTAAATCAAATACTTCCTCTTCTTCTATGATCTATAGAATTCCACTACTTAAACTTATAAAAAAATAAGTGGGAAAATATTACTCTAATAAAACCAAATTTATTCATAAGTTTCTAGATGCAAGAATTGTAAATTAGATTTAAATTGCCACTTCCTAATTTCACACCTCAATTGGCTTAGTATTTACAATCTTATTTATTTAACTGATTAACCCTAATAAGTTTTAATCTTCTTCAAGTTAACAAATTTTATTTCTTGAAATAGAAAGATTAGATTTATTGATACATTTTCTCTTTTGAACTTATTTAGTAAATAGTTTTTATTTTTCCCTACTTACTCTACACTTAAAATACTTTTATCCTATTTTTAATGATAGAAAATCAATCAAATGTAGCAGTTAAAAATCTAAATTTACTGAAAAATTATTTTAAGATATTTATTTTCATATTTTTTTACCTTAATTTAAATAAATGAATTTTAAACGAAAATAGTTTTCTTCTCTATTAAGTTTATCATTTTTCTTACAAATCAATAAAATTCTTTTGTGAAACGCTGAAAAATGATGTAAGTAAAATAAAAGAGAGAACTAACCAATTAATTTTTTTATTAAATCATATTCATATTACTTCTTTTAGATTTGAACAGTATCAAATTAAATTTTCTTAAACCACTTTCAATTTGTAATTGATATTGATTTACTTTTTCTAACTAAATTTAAAAGGCAAAATCTCCAAGACTTCAAAAAAAAGAACAAAAATCTTTTTGGATTGATTTTCTTTAAGCATATTTTTATTATCACATTACAAAATAAATTATTTAATTTAAATTTAATCTACTAGATATTTGTTAAATAGTATCAAGTATTTTAATATTAAAAATATAATTTTATTTTCAATGTCAATGTCAATGATAAAGTAATAAAACTATTTTTAATACTTATTAACTTAAAATAAGTTTTTAATTAACAAAAAAAAGAAAACTCATTCAAAAGAAGATTAATTAATTAACTGGCTGGCTGGCTGAGCAACTGACTCTCCAGCTAGTTTAATATTTTATTTGATCTATTTGTATGCAAAAAGAGTTGATATAGAAAAATGAAATAGTAAAATTTCATTTTAATTAACAAAGTTATTTGGTGCTTTAAATTTCTTTTTTTGAATGTGAGTGAATTGAATGATTAAAATTTGAAAAAATTTGATTTTATCCAAATTTTGCTTTTAATTAATTAGTTATTGATTAAGAAAACATCACTTAAATACACTCGCTTTCATTATTAATAAGAAGTATATTTAGCTCTTGATTATTCTAAAAAATAATGTATAACTAAGATAAATAGTTAGAAGATCTTAAAAATTATATTAGTTTAGCCAGGTAAATTTCTTTTACTTGTTTTGACTTTTTTATTTAAAACCATTTTAAATTTCAACATACTGAATTAATTATTAATAATTAGAGAAAGTGCCTACTTTGGAAAGTATACTGAAGCTATTAACACTTTTAAAAAGGGTCTAGAAATTGCTGGCACGTAAAACAGTTATTTTTCAAACTAAATAATTGTGTCTTCATTACAATTAATAAAAATCATTTTGCATTTTAATACTCAAATAAGAATTAGTTTATTAAAAATATCTTTCATTTTTAAATCAAAGATTCAAGCTTAAAACTGTTGAGTAGTATGCTTAATAAGTATGGGAAAAATTTGTATTAGATTTACAAGCTGAATATGACATAATTTCATAACTTTAAGCAGTCAATCATGGATTTAAGGTAAACATTTTATATATTGTTCACACAATAAATTTACATTTTTTTGATTAAATCAAAGCCACAGCCAAATGGAGTAAATAAATAAATAAATAATTAGAACGCTTAACAAAATCAACATTAGAATTAACTTGAACATGAGAAAAAATATCCTTTTGGTGTCAAACCTTTTTCTCACTTCGATGATAATAAAATGAATGTTAATAATAACAACAACAATAATAATAACAATCCTTTCAGAGTGTAAGACAAAAATTTCATGTAAAACTAATAGTAATTTATGAATTAACAAGAATAGAATATGAACAATAACTTTAATAATTACTAATAACCCAATCCATACAACATGAATAGATAGGGAGGAGCTCCATAAGGTAACTATGGATAAAATAATTACTAGAGTAATAACCCTAGTAACTATGGTTATAATGACTTTTAAGATAATCCTTCATAAAATTTTAATAACAACAATGTAGAATTCTATTAAAAATAAAATAGAAACCCTGTAAATAATGATCAAGGAAATCATGATCCAGATGTTTGGCCTGCTCCTCCTCCTCAAACTCGTAAAGTCAACAACAAAGCTTAATAGCAAAAGAAAACTCCAATTTACAATTTAAAAGAACTTTAATAAAATTAAAATAACAATAATAACAATAACAACAACAACAACAATGTCAAAAAAGATGAAAAGGAAAAAGGAAAAAGAGATTATAATAAGCCCTGGAAAAATAATGCACAAACTCCTTAAGCAAAGAAAAAAGGAGATGAGGGAGAAAAAAAATAAAGTTTCTTAAACTTTTGCTATCCAAACGGATAAGGACCTGATTCTGATTTGATTGCAATGCTTGAAAGAGATGTTGTTGACTAAAACCCTAACATCAGTTTTGACTAAATTGCAGAGCTTGATAAAGCTAAAGATATGCTTCAAGAAGCAGTTCTACTCCCTATTCTCATTCCCTAATTTTATAGAGGTATTCGTAGACCCCTCAAAGGTGTTCTTATGTTTGGCCCTCCAGGAACTGGTAAAACCATGTTAGCAAAAGCTGTAGCAACAGTAAAATTAACTTTAATTTCTTACAAAAAACTACAAAAATAGATTTGAAAAAAATTAATTAAATTTATTCCAAAGTTATTCTATTTTAAGAAGAAAAAACAAAGGGAATAACTTTAAAACATAAATTCAATCAGTATCAATTTAAAAAAATAGTTAATAGTTCATAATTTTCTCAATAAAAATGATTGAAACCCTCTTAATGCAAAGAATAAAACAAATAAGAAAAAAAAATTTACAATAATTTAAAATTTTCAAGCTAAAAATAGCTTTAAAACAGTCATCAAACCCTTTCCAATTTACTTCAATTTTATTTAAAGGCAAAGCAAACTTGATTTTGATTTTTTTGAAATGAGGAAATTGAAAAATGAATTTGAATTAAATTAACATTTAAATTTGTATTTAATTTAATAAATAAATCTAATATCAATCATTTGACTCTTAAAATAGACTGGTAAGACTACCTTCTTTAATGTTTCAGCTAGTAGTTTGGCATCTAAATGGAGAGGTGATTCTGAAAAACTTGTCAGAGTAACATATACTATTTATTTATTACAAATTGAGATATTTAGAAATTATATTTAAATTAGATTCTTTTTGAAATGGCAAGGTACTATGCTCCTAGCACTATCTTTTTTGATGAAATAGATGCTATTGGTTCTAAAAGAGTAGATGGTGAGTGTGAAGCAAATAGAAAGTAATAATTCATATACTTTTAAAATACTTGAAATCTTTATATCTTGCAATTAACATTTATGAGATTAATTCAACTTTAAAAATTAGGATGAAGGCTGAAATGCTCATTTAAATTGATGGTGTCAGTAGCACTTCTACAGATGAAAAAGAGAGAAAGCAAGTTATGGTCTTAGCAGCCACTAATAGACCTTGGGATTTAGATGAAGCTCTTAGAAGAAGACTTGAAAAAAGAATTTGTAATTCGAGAAAAATATTACTTACTTACTTACTTACTTCTAATAGAATCATCAATAACTTTTTTTATATAAATAGTAATTCCCTTACCTTCAACTGAAGGAAGAAAATAATTGTTTGAATTAAACATGAGAGGTATCAAGTGTTCAGAAGACGTTGACTGGAATGAATTAGTTCGTAAGACTGATGGTTATTCTGGTGCTGATATTGCAAGTGTAAATTATATTTATAATTTTTACAATAAATAGCAAGCACATTCTATGTTAATTAAAAAAATTAGCTTTGTAGAGAAGCAGCTTTTATGCCTATGAGAAGAAAGCTGATGAAAGAAGGTGGATTTAAAAATATAGAAAATATTGAAAATTTAGCATGTAATACAACTTTTCTTTAATTATCTTACTTAACATTTATATAAAATTAAAGAGGAAAGTGACATACCCTTAACCCAAAAAGATTTCCAAGAAGCTTTAAGAAACGTTAATAAATCAGTCAGTAACGATGATCTAGAAAACTTTGAAAAATGGATGGCAGAATTCGGTTCAGTTTGAAAGGAGCTGATTTATTTTTTAAAATAGTTTAAAGAATATTATAAAAATAAATAAACAAACTTAATTAATTAATTAATTAATGTGATAATAAATTTTATCTTACTCTATATTAAATTTTTTATCTAATTCAGTTTAATATATAAAATATTTATTCATTATTTCAAACCTAACTCATAAAAATTATCAGAATTGTTCATGAACCATTCATATTATTTCTTAAAATATTTATGGTGTCTTTAAATGAAATACCTCTTTTAAAACTATTTTTAGACTTTATTTTATCAGTTATTCATTTAAGACTATTAAAATTTCAATAAAAGTACTGAAGCCATCCATAATTATAATAATATTAAATTTTGATAATTTTTTAAATATTTAATTCGCTAGAAAAAAGAGATAAAAATTATCATTTAAAATATTTGAAATAACATGTTTCATAAGATTTAAAAATTGAATAAAATTTACTTTGAACTATTTTTATTGGAATATTTTTTCTATCTTAAAATAGTTGATTGAAGATTTTTTAACAAGATATAAAGGATATTCTTATATAAATAAACTTAAGTTTTTAGTTAGGTTTTGAATTCATCCCATATCTATAGAAAGTAAATATACTTTAGAATATTCATAAAAGCTATAAAATATTTTTTTTTGAAAAGACTTTTATAGTTTATTGAGTTCATTCCTATTTAATATTGCCTAAAGTTTTATTTATGTATAATAAATAAATAAATTTTTTAAATAATTTTAAGTTGAAATGATTTTACTTTTTTCTAAAACAATTTAATTTATAGTTTCTGATATTAAATTTAGATCAAATTGTCCATATAATTCTGGCTATATTCTAAATGACCATCTTATAATTAGCATTAATTAAGTTCTTAAATCCTGGTTATAAAATCCTTCATATCCATCTAATAAATCATGCTAAATGGATCTTATATATAGTCTCTATCTATCAACACTTACTCTAACTACCAGTCTAAAAAAGTGTCTTTTGCTTGTTGGTACTTCCACATATACATGTTTACAAAGGTAAGGAAAATATTTTTTGCACAATTTTAGCAAATTTTGAGCTGCTTAGTATTCTTTTCTCCAATAAATATTGTCTTAATGTTCTTATTTTACTTTATTCATATTTTATCTGTTTAGATGCAAAAATGATCAAATTAAAAGAATTATTAAAATAATCTTAATATTCTTGTTTATATTTCCTTTTAATACACATATTTTTTCAAAAAAGTAACCATTTATTTTTTCAAATAAAATTTAAAAAAGAATTTGAATTTTGAAGATAAAAAATATAAAGAATAGATTAAGAAGAAAATTAAAAGCACACATTTCAGTTAAAAAATAATATTGCCATTAATTTGAATAATTTCATTCTTTTTTTACTAATAAATCTAGAGAGTTCTTTTTAATTTTATGATTAATTTTTAGAAGGGTTATTTTCATTTATTTTAAGTTTTAGAGGTATCTTCTATTAATTTGTGTTCTTCTTCATTGGTTCTTAAAGGAAGGATTTTTTTGATAAGTATTTAGGAATATACTACCAATGCTGATGCTAGAACTGAGATTATGTATATCTTCCAAAGAAATGACTATTTATCATATAGAGATTCTTAAATACCTAGGGATGAAATACTCAATTCAGGTGAAATTATTATTGCTGTTGCATGTATTAAATGCATAATCATAAAGGAAAAGAGTAGGTAGTTTTATGAGATTATTTACTTAAAAGGGGTAGACTCAAAGTAAGAAAAACAGGAAGATGTAAAGAACATATTTAGCATCAAAAAAATTACAGAATTAGCCTCGCCTTGCTAATGATAAAATTAGAACCCATTTTCTTCATCCAAGGTAGTAATTACAGAATGCCAACTACAGTTTTTTAGCAAAATATATCCTATTGCAAATGCTATTCCATAAATAATGAATTATGAAAACATAATTAGTTGATTAGGTAGTTTTTAAAATTAGACATCAGGGGTGTATGGAGTAAGCTTATTCTCTGGCGAGCTAAAAGACAAGAAAACCATCAAGGGCATTCCTAAAAAATAACTCAAGTAAGTGTATTAAAAGCCTCCAAAATTCTATGCTTCTTGTAATAAAATCATAACACCTAAATATTTTAGGATATTTTAAGTTACAATTACTCTAAAGATTTCTATTTTTATAGCCATAGTTGATCTTCCTTCCAAAAGAATATATTCTACACATTTAATTGAGCTACTACTTGAAGAAAAAGGGGCACTAAGTGCTGCATCCGTACTGTTAAAAGAAATTCCAATATCAGCTTATTTAATAGCAGAACAATCATTAGCTCCATCTCCAATCATGCCTACCTTGATATTTAATTACTAAAGTAATTCAATTATCATTTTTTTCTATTCTGGTCTCATTCTTGAGAATATCTTAGCCTTTTTTGCAATTTATAATAAAACCTAATAAGAACGATTACTCAATAACTCCTCTTGGTCTTGGAAATAATATTCTTCCTCATGCTGCTTTTACTACTTACTCAAAATGTTTTGACTATCATTTTCTATATCTTAGTTATGCTTTTTAATACAAATTTATGCTTTCTCTTTGAAATGATCTATGAGATTTCCCGTGATTGCCATTTAAACATCTTTTTGTAATAAATCTTCTATTACAGATTCAGTAATCTATTTTTTAGATATACTCTCATCCTTAATGAACATAACCTGAATATTTTAAAGCTAATCTCTATCAATGACACATATTTACTCTGATTTATTTAAAATCTAACATTCTAGTGAAGCCTAGATAGTTGTGAAAGGACTATCTCCAGAAATTACTTTACAATTTATTTGGGCTTCCAAAAGTCTTTGAATGCATTCTTAAGTATCGCTTTTAAGACTATTTTAAAGAACTAATAAACCCATAAAATTTATATTACTTTCTAATAATTCTCTCGATGCCTTAAAATCTTAACTTTAAATTATTTTATCTGCCTCATCTTAAGAAATTTCTTTAAAAGCAAATCCTAAAATTCTATAACCTTTTAAAGAATTTATATTCAATTCATCATCAAAGTTATTTGGTATAGTTTGAGGTAAGCATATTCTTTTTAATGTTTCGGGAGCTCCTTTTAAAAATGCATAAAATTTTCCATTAAAATTATCTTAAACTAAGCAAGACATTCTCTAATTTTCTGATTCAAATTCATTCACTTTTAGAACTGTGAGTTCACTTTAATCATTAGACAGCTATTTCACTTTGAATTTTATTTTAGGGTCATTCAAAGTATTTTCTAGCTAATAACCAGAATATTAAAACATCTAAAGATCTAACATATCTCCAACTAATTCACCATGCAATTAATATACTCCGTGACAAGTAGCAAATAGTTTTTAAATGATTGATTTTTAAAAAGAAGAATCTTAGTTAGTCTTTAACAATTTTAGATTAGTTTCATAATAACCTTTCACACTAGTTTCTAAATTTGTCAATGTACCTGTTTTATCAAAGCACATGTAATCTACTTTTCCAGCAACAAAGGTCTTGTTAGGGTCTGTACCAAATATATTTTTTAATCTTAATCTAATTAGTGCTAAACTAGCACTTAAAGACATAAAGACAGGAAGAAAAGGAGGTATGATCCAAGTTACAGCATCTAAAAATCTATAAAAATAAAATACTAAAGGCAAATTTAACTCATACATTCTTGGTACGCGAATAAAATATACTATTAGGACAGCAATTAAAAGTCCTTATAAATACTTAAACGAATTCTGATAATATTCAAATTTAGTGGGGATAGGAAAAAGTACAGACCTTAAGATCTATCCTTTCAAAGATGAAAAACCAACTCTAATTACTTTACCAAATATTTTTCCTTCAGAGTCTTATTTTATTTGATAAATTTAAGTTCCTTCATAAAGTAAATGCTTTTTATTCTAAGCAGAGTATTCGAAATAATTCAAGCTATCGCTAATAGACACCTTTGGAATAGGAACAGACTCACCAGTGAGTGATACTTCATTTACTAAAGCCTCTCCTGATATTAATATAACATCACAAGGTAAGATAAGTTTTTCAGTAATTTTGATAATATCACCAACAACTATTTCTTTAGAATTAATTAATTAAAAGTCGTTTTAATTAGAATTCAAGATTTTTCTCAATTACTCAGTATTTTGCTGACTTTTTAAAAAAAGTTGATGAGGTTACTTATTATCTTAATTTTCTTTTGTTCTAAATACTTCTACGTTTTCTGTATTTATAGACATACTCTGTATCTTCATTAATGAAATCCTCAATAAAAAATAGTTAACAAATGTGATAGAAAAAGATGCTCCTAAAACTATAATAGCAAAGCTTAGATAATTTTCAAATATCCATAATACAACACTCACATATTGTAGAAAGTAAAAAGGTGTTGTTAATTCCTTGAGCAGATACTAAAATATATTTGGTATCTCAATTACTTTTTCACATTAACCAAACTAATTTCTATACGTCTAGACTTCTTATTATGATAGCTAGTAAAGATTCTACTTAATTTGTTAAAATTACATCTAAGTAATTGGATATTCCATAGCTTAAACAAATTCTTATCCTTGATTATCCTGAAAGTAGATGTATCTTAGCTTTCTATGAACGAAAGATTTAAAAATTTCATCTTGTTCTTTAAGCACTTTTCTGCATTTAAAGTTCTCAATAGATTAGATATTCTTAATGCCATCATTATTTTTGATTAGGACATGAGTACATTAATCTATTTTCTCAACTCTGACATATAAAAATTTTATTTTTATATTTTAAAACCATCTTAGAAACATAAAGAATATCCCAAATGTCAGCAACCCTAAAATTATAGCAAAGATGATTCTACTCCTTTGTATTTAAAGTATTTTGATCGAGCTTATCTTAGATTCTCCCTCAACATTAGAAGCTAAAATATTAATTGTTTACTTTAATTTATTAGAGTCATCTAATAACTTGGTTTCATATATTTTATTTACTCTGCTTAGCATATCTTAATTACTTATTTTATTTATTATTTATTTGTTTATTTTTTTTTTACTTCTGCTTCAATTTTTTTTTTTTAATCAAACAAAGGTGTTGGACAAAATCAACTTTTAAAATGTATGGTAAAAAGTTTATTTTTGATTCATATTTTTAAATATGATTTGGAATTGTAAAAAAAAACTTGTAGGCCCTGCCCTGTCTTGTTTATTTAAATTATGAATATTAATCAAATGTTATTTTCTTTTGATATCAAAAAAAGAAATTATTTCAAGCAATGTAATTCATTAAATTGAAAACAAAAACAAAAGAAATTGAATTGTATATTTAAATTAAAATCAGTAATAATAAAGAGTAAATGATTTTAAAAAATTAAATTTAAAAATATCTTAATCAAATAAAGCTAAAACTTATTCGTTGATAGCATTTATTTTAAAGTAAAATACCTTGTTTTATATAAAAGCTTTCAAAATAAACAAAAGATTTATTATTATTATTTTCTTTTCTTATTATTTTATCTTGATTTTTTCTTAACAATTTTAAATTTATCTTTTTAGATGATGAAATTAATTTTTTTTGGAATTGATGAATTAATTATCAAAATATTTTAATTTTTATAAAATGATCTAGTAATCAAAAGGAATTACATTTACTTTAATGCCTTTATGCAAATATATTTTTAAATAGAAGTTCAAGAAAAAGAGATTGTATTATCCTTTTTGGATTGTAAGAAAAGATAAAATTTAAATAAATGATAGTTTTATAAAATATTTTCGATATTAAATTTTATTGCTTACTTAGGATATTACTAAATTTACTTTAAATTATTTTCAAATAAAGATTATTGACAATTTGAATATAAATAAAGTAACTAATATTCTGTTTAGTGTATTAAAAAATTATATTTTCACTGCTTTTATTAAAGTATAGTTTTTATTTCTTCATCTCCAGCAACATCTACAGGCGTTAAATCTCTCTATAAAAATAAAAAAAGAATTTATATTTCAAAAAGCAAATAAGATTAAAAATTTACTGAATTTTTTATAGTTGGGTTAGACCCTTGTAGTAAGAGATACTTAATTAACTCCTTATTCTTTTTATAAGCTGCATAATGTAATATTGTGTCACCCATCTTTTTTAAAATTTGAAAAATGAAAACTGTTATTGAAACATTATAAAAAAATGTTCCTACTTTATTAATGGGATCATTAATGTTAAAGTTTTCTTCTTTTGTCTTTTGCTCTATTAATGCTTTAATCTTTTTAATGTCTTCTAAATGCAATAAAACGACTATGTTATTGGCAGGTAAATTCTAATCAATCATAAATTAAAATGAAATTAACTAAGGATAATAGTAAGCTATTTTTTACCGAACCAGATGCTCCCATAACTATTTGTTAATCTATTTATTATCTTTATTAGATGGATTGGCTTTCTTGCTTTGTTTTATCTACTTTTAAAAATTTAGCTATTTCAGTGCTAGCTTGTTAAAAATACTTCTATATTTATGAGTGTACTTATCAAAATTAATTTAATAATAAATTAAATATACAGCAATCCATCCTTTTTGAAAATTAGAAACAAAAATATAGTAGTGATAAATAACCAAATCAGAAATAACAGCTTATTGTATGTATTATAATCCAAATAATATTTTATTTATTTTAACATTAAAAAGTGAAGTATTTTTAATTTTAGTGCATTAAATTATTGATATTTTAATCAATCATTCTTTCATTTTTGAAGATGAAAGTAAGTAAGAGAATCTTTTATGGAGACCTAATTATTTTTCGGTATTGAAATTTTAAAATGAATATCGTGAAGTAAAATGTATATATATAAATAAATCAACAGTAAAATAACAGTTAAAATGGGTGGGTAGGTAGGTAGATGTACATTTAATAATAATTTAGCAAATGTTTTAGTTACTTTAATAGCAGTAGGAAGAAAGAATATCAATGCATAATTAAATGGATTAGAAAAGAAATATATAACTTTAATAGAAAGGTGTTAAAAATTAAATCAATAAAACAGAGATATAAATCAAATTAAAATAGTCCTTATAAAAAATATATTGTTTTTAGCTATTATAAATAATTATTATAAAAAATACTGTATTCAATGAATAATTCAGAACTTAGGTCTACCATTAAGAACTAAGAAATATTAAATGCTTTAAAGCTCGATTCAGCTAATTTTAAAAAAACTATAGCACATAATTTTATAGTAGGTAATTATTGATCATCATTTACATTTATTTTTTGTAAGCATTTATGGGCATAGCATATTCCTCATAAAAGAAGCTCTAAAAGCAATTAAAATTGAATATTTTGAAAAATAAAATATTTTTATTAAGAGAATTCTTAATTTGTTTGGTTTTTGTGATTTCTAATTTGTTTTTACTTTAGATTCGGAGTCAGGACCATATAAAACAATTCAAGAAGCAATAGATGCAGCAGAACCAGGAAGCACAATTAAAATTGCTCCTGGACTCTATAATGATAATATATACATAAAGTAATTCAGCAAACAGTTTATTTGCAATCGAGAAAAGCAAAGGGATAAAATAAAATGTTTATTTGTTTATAAATAGCAAGCCTGACCTAACACTTGAACCTAAAGAAAAAGTAGGTGATATCATTTTAGTTGTTTAAAATAAGCCTGCTATTAGAATAGATTTATAGCCAGGATAATCATGCAAAATATCCTCCATGAAATTGAGTCACAGTGGTACTAATGAAAATATGTAATCATAAATACATTTTTTTTACATTATGGTTATGGGTTTTTATGATTTGTTTTTATATTTGAAAGCAGATTCTAAATCAAAAGATTTTGATTCCATCCATTTTCATTAATTAATTATTTTTTTAGAGAAGAAATAGAAAAGTTAATGCAAGAAAAAGAATTTACTCTAAATTTGTTTGGCGGAGGTAAAGTGTTAGATGGTATCACTTAGTATAATGATTGCAAACCAGATTTGGAATTAGTTAATAAATTTCCTATAGAAAATGATATGAATTGTATTCTATTTGTATAAGGAGGAGAACTAATTATGGATAAATGTTTACTTTCACTTAAGTAATAAAAACGAAAAAATAATATCATAGAAATAGCAAGAAAATAATTTTGTTTATTTAAAAAAAATAAGTTTTATCATCAGCAATAATCGTAATATACTTCCAGCAGTTATAGTTACAGAAAAAGGAAAAATTGACTTTTCATAAGTAGAAATAAAGGGTAATATTAACCATGAAACTATAGGTAATTTCAAATATTTATGCAGTTATATAATTAGTTATGGAGTCTATTTTTTTTCAAAATAGGAATCATTTTAAAAAAGGGTAATGCAAAAATAGATAAATGTAAAATATATGGCCATCTTTTTGGTGGAATAGCAATATGGAGTAGTCAAAATAACTCAATTAAAATTACAAACAGCAAAATATATAAAAATTCCAGAGTGGGTATCCATTGTGTTGGAGAAGTAAAATACATTAATTGTTATTATATTTAGTTAGGTTAAATTAATATAAAAATGTATTTTAGGAAGGGGATGTTTTGATAGAAGGAAATAAAATAGAAAATAATAATGGATCAGGAATTAAAATAGGAATAGCTAATAAATCATAAATCATAAAAAATGAAATAAAATAAAATTAAATTGGAGTAGAAGTAGCATCTGGTGAACCTTTCATATTTTAAAATAAAATAGATAAAAACTACACTGATGGTATACTTACATGTACTTTCGAGGACATAAGGTAGGCAATTTTTACAGTTATCTTTATTAACAATTTTACTAAGTTTTTCTATAATAAAAAAGCAAAATAATTTTGGAATAATGAAATAAAAATAATTTTCTTTCTTTATTGTAAATTGGCTGAATTGAGAGGGAGAGGAATTTTGTTTAATTGAATATTTTATTTGTTTTATTTTAAGATTTCTCTTGTATAAATCAAAGAGTTTTATACTTGAATAGATTTTCTGATTTATTGGAATACAAAGATTATTAAAATGAATTATCACTTTTTTAAATTATTTCTTGTAAAAATAGATGCGATGCTGTAATTAAAAATAATTTAAGTATATGTCGAAATAGTGATTTTGGAATTCACTGTAAGGGGATAAATAATTTCACAAAAATAGAATTAAACTCTTTCGTGGCTTATAATAAAAAGGCTGGTATCAAAATTGATGAAGGAGCAACAGTTTCTATCTTTAAAAATAAAATCTTAAAAAATTTTACATAAGTAAAATATTTAAAATAATCTAAAATGTATTTGTATTCAATAACTTTAAATATGATTGTTAGGGCATTTTACTAGTTGAATCAAGTAGTGCGTTTATCGAATAAAATGAAATTAAGGAAAATATAAAAGCAAATATAGCTATGGGAGGAGAAAATGCAATTAATACTTGCATTCTAAAAAACTATATTTGTGGAGGAAGATGTGAAGGTATTTTTATGATAGAGAGTGGTAATTGCTGGATAAAAGAAAATAATATATAAGACAACAATGATGGGATAGTTTGTATCACTTCTTTGCCAGATATATCGTTTAATGATATATCAAAAAATAAAAGCAATGGTATTTTATTATTATTATTAAGCTTTTTTTAATTATCAGATTCAATTTAAATATTTAAAAAAAGGAATTATGATAATGAAAGATAGTAGGCCAAATATTGTTTCAAATGTTATAACTGACAATGATGGTATTGGATTATTTATTAGAGATAAAAGCTGGGGGAAAATAAAAGATAACACTGTACTTCACATTTTCAAAAAATAAAATCGTTTTATTTTTTATTTTTTTTATTAAAATAGATAAAAAGCAATGAAATTGAGCTTGTATTAGAGAGAAAAAACAATGTTTAATAAAGTATTTTATCAGATAATTAGGTAACTGGTGACATTCGTTTACCACAAGGAATTTCTTGTAACATTTTCTGATAATATTTTAAATAAGACTAAAACTATCTTTAAAGTGTGTGTGTTTAATCTATTTTTTAGTCATAAAAGTTTGAATAGTTTTATTTATTTTTTTAAAAAATAAGTCAATTAATTTAGTTTTTTTCTTTCAGCTATTTCTTTTTAAATCCCATTTAGATGATATCTCTGTCTTTTATTTTATACAATAATTATTGGTTGCGTTTCTTTCTATTTTAATTCATAAATATATGAAGAGAAAATAATAAATTTGATATAAAAAATTAATTATTTTATAACTATTGTTTTAGAATGAGAAAGAAACAAACAAACAAAAGAGAGTTATGATCAAAAATTATAAATATGTAATTTAGTAGTCATTAAAAGAAGAGAAACAAAAAATTTAAGATTTTGTTTGGTTGAGTGAAAAAAAATACATCATGAAAATAAATTAACTAATTCAATATTCTTGAGGAAAATTAAATTTTCGTAATATTCTAATTGATCTTCATTCATTTTGGTTGATTTATTGATTAATTTGACGAAGTAGCAGCCAATTAATTTAGAAGAAAAGCAAAAGTATTTTTTTTAATATAATTTGAGGATTAATTCGGATATTGGTCATACTATTTTCAATATAAATAATTAAAAATAAAAAAAGACAGAAAGTAACAAAGATATTAAAAACATCTTATTACTAACCAAAAATCTAGAAAATAAAGAAAATGGGTATTTTTATTCTATTAATTTTGTGTGGGAAAATATTTAATCATTTTTTAAATTGATAATTGAATTAGCAAGTTTTTGTAATTAGAATGCTAGTGTATTCAACTAAAATGTAGAAGATGAATAAAAAATAATTTACAATGCATAGCTTTAAGCTTAGAAAAAAGATGTTGAAGAAAAAATCAATAAGGTGTTAGAAGGTCTAGGAAACATGTCTAAAAACTCAAAAGAAGCACTTGGCTTATTTTAGCAACTTTCACTTTTATCTCCCTTACTAGCAGATATTGGTGCATAAGTAAACTGCGTGGATGATGAATTTTATTACAAATTATATATTTAATACAGAAATATATTCAAAGAATTCTAAGATTAGGTAGAGGAGTGCAATGTAATAAGCCAAATGAGTTTGGCAGGTAATGCTAACCCTGAAAAAATGAAATAAATAAAAGAAAGCATTTAAAAAGTGGCTAAAAAATTGTCATCCATCAATAGTAGTGTGTACTCATAATCTCAAAGATATGTAATATGGGTAGATTTTAATGATTCTAAAGAAAATAAGATTACTTTACTTCAAATCTAGAAATAATTTGATACTTCTATCATTGTCAAGGTCTACACAGACATTAACAAATTTAAGTAAGATTATCCTAATTTCAAGGGATAGCCCTTATTTTTAATCTTAAGCGGTCAAGTTGCAAATGATTATTCATAAACTGATGGAAAGCTATTTAAATGGATTAAAACTGAGTGGTAGAATAAAAAGGAAGATAACAGAATCAGAGGAATAATTATCTATACAAGCGACTTAGGAGTCAAGCACATGAGAGATAAATTTGAAAAAGATGAATCCAAGTTAGTAAAGAAAGTCACAGCTAATACTACAGAAATGTTAGAAATTCTATACAATATGATATCACCTAGCAAATTTTGCAGACTTATAGGTATTGAAGAATTCTCTGCACTCTTTAAAACCTAATTGAAAGATAAACTTCTTAAAATGCATTTGACTAAGCCTAGTCAACCCCTATCTTATTATTCTCCTGAAAACTTTAATTATAAGGAACTTTTTGCCTAAGCCTTGAAAATAATCTAAGAAAAAAAGATATCTTTCAAGTCAGATGCTTTAAAATTTGATGAAATTTTAGAACAATTAACCAATATATATAGTTAAAACAATAACAGTCAAAATCTAGCATAATAAATAATCTACCTTTACAGTTTAGAAAAGGTTCCCTTTTACAAACTTATAAATACTACATTGAATACTTTGAATGAAGCCCTTATTACTAAAATGATGCCTTTAATTGAGCTACTATAAACTGCCTTATACAATTATGATGACACCATCCTTAATTTAGGTAATATTAAAGTTGGTGAACATAAAAAATTATTTAGAGGGTCTTCAATACCAGATGAAAATTTTGAAGAATTAGTTCAGGTCAACAAATTTATCAATTTACCTTCTTTCTCTTCATTTACAGAAGATATTAATATAGCTATGAATTTTATTAAAATGAATTCATTTGCAGGTACAAAAGAATGCATTTTTGTCTATGAACATTTGGCAGGTAACGCCTAGTTTGATATTAGACCTAAATTTGTAAGTCCAGTTTCATACTATAAAAATGAAAAAGAATATTTAACATATCCATGCGTTACTTATAAAATTGCAAGCATTAAAAAGGTAAAGTACAACTAGCAAAGCCCTGATACTTATACAGAAATCACTCTTGTTAGTAAATGATAAACCACAAAGTAAATCAAAAAAACCTTCTACTTAAATGGTTTTAAAAAAATAAAAGAATAATTATTAAAGTTGTTTCCTTTTATCCAATTTAAATAACTATAGATTAATTAAAAATAAACTAATTCTTATATTTCCCTTTTTAAATACTTATTTGTGCAATTAATTTGTTATCTTTAATGCTGCTTTTGAATTCTATTTCTCTAAAATTCATTTTTTTAGGTATTTTGTTAAGATAAAATAATTATTTATCTATCTATTATACTTTTATTTATTCTTATTCTTCAATCCAAACTTGAATTTAATTTATTTTGTCAAAAACTCATTAAATGAAATAATTAAAAAATCCTTATCAAAAATTTTTTCTTAAAATAACATCAGAAAAATAAATGTTTGATTTCTGTAAGTCATAAATATGATAAGATGAAAGAAATACATGGAGGAATAAAATAAAAATATTTCATTTTTTCCTTTAGAATATCTTAATCATGATTATGCCTTTTTTATTGATTGTAATTATTTAAAGATAAACCTAATCTTATTAAACAAGACAGATACTTCAAAGTAATACTTTATTAAATATTCTAATTGATTCTCCTCCTAATTAGATATTAAATTAATAATTATAAAGCAAAAACTTAAAAAATAGAGAAGCAATAAAAAAATAAACTATTTAAAAGGATGCACCCATAGAGGTAATACAATTTACAGAGGTAAATAGATAGATAAATTATGAGCGGTATAATATATTTGTTATTTAGAATTAGCCATTTTATATTAAATATTTTATCAATATTTAGATAATTCTGAAAGTAATAATTCTAATTTAGACCTTCTTACAAATTCTACATTCAATAAAAATGCTATAAAAGATTAAAAGAATGCCAGCTTAGCATAAATGAAAGAAATATAGTCGGAAATTGATAAATTATTTAAAAAACTTGGTTCGATGTCAAATAATTCAATGTCATCCATGACTTTATTTGAATAATTACTTCAAATATCTCCTCTCTTTAGATAATTTAGTTCATATTTAATCAACTTAAGTGATGAAACTTAATATTAACTCTACATTAAGTTTAGGAATTTATTCAAGGTATTCAAAGATGATGTAACTAGCAAAATTGGCTTAGATAGTATATAAGCATTAGAGAATGAAGAAAAAATGAAAGAGATCAAAGATACATTAAAATATGTGGCTGAAAATTTAAAATCTTTATATAATCATGTCCATGAATAATCTTAAAGATATGTCATTTGGGTTGACTTAAATAATAACTTAGAAAATAAGCATGCTTTATAAGAAATACAGCTAAAGTACTAACCTTCTATTGTGGTCTAATTCTACTCTGATGTAGAAAAGTTCAAATGTGAGTTCAAAAATTATTATAACTAACCTGTTTTTCTAATTTTAAGTGGCTAAGTTGCTAATGATTATTCACCAGAAGATAAACAATTGTTTAAATGGATAAAACAAGAAATAGCATAGCATAAACAAGAAATAAGAATTAGAAATATTATTATTTATGCAGGGTCTATATTTGTTATTTATAATAAATCCAAATTTGAAAAAGATGAATCAAAATTAGTTAAATTAGTTACAGACAACACTGATTAAATGCTCAAAGCTTTAGATTAATTAATTTCACCTAATCAATTTTGTCGTGTTATTGATTTTTAGGATTTACAATTCATTTTTCAAGATTCTTTCAAAAAAAAACTTATTACCATGTATATTACACCCATAAATAAAACGCTCTTAGAGTACAAACCATAATCAATTAACTTAAAGCAAATTTTTGATGAGGTTTAATAAATTATTGATGAAAAATAAATCCATTTCTTTGAATCTGATTTAAAACTACATTTTTTCTTAAGTAAAATTTCCAAAATTTATGAAGAAAATTAAGATAATGAATAACATATTGCATAGGGCCTTTTAAAGTTATATACTGAGGATATGGGTGAAGATATTTCTTTTTATAAGATAATTAACACCACTCTAAATACTCTTAATGAAAGTCTTATTAGTAAGATGATGCCATTAATTGAAATGCTATCTAAAGCTCTTTAAGTTTATGACGACTCACTTGAATAATAATCAATTAAACAGGGAATCCCTAAAGAATTATACAGAGGTTCTTCAATACCATTAGAAAATTACAAAGATTTCGTCGATACAAATAAATTAATATGCTTACCTTCTTTCTCCTCATTCACAAATGATTTTTTTATTGCAAAAACTTTTATGGAAGAAAATGCATTCCCTGATTGCCAACAGTGTATCTTCATTTATGAACATAAATCAGGATCAGTTTAATATTAGTTTAGGCCTAAATACATAAGCCAAATATCAGCTTCAATAAGAAATGAGAGTGAATATTTGACGCAGCCTTTCGTTACTTACAAAATAGTTAAAATAGAGAAATGTGATTTATTTTATAAAATTTATTTAGCATTAAATTGAAATTACAAAATAAAATATTTGACAAAGCTCACTAAACATATTTACTTTATTTTATATATTATGTTTTTCACCTTTAATAAGTTTAAAATAAATATTCTAAAGGATTTTAAAATATAAAAATTTAAATTATTTAATTTAAAATAAATTTAAATTTTAAATATTATTAATTAAATTCGATTATAAAAATATTTATTTAAATTTTAATTATGTAAATTATAAATATCTCACCCAAAAAAATAGTAATCCCAAATTACTATTACTAGATTTTTGAATGGGATTTTACTTTAATCAAATTTTCCATATTAATTATATTAAGAAATAAATCAATCATTCATTATTCATTAATCAAATTTTCCATATTAATTATATTAAGAAATAACATTCATTATTCAATTTAATATTAATAAAAAATATTTTTAAATAAATAAATGTTGGCATAGAAGATAAAATATTTTACAGATCACAATGATGTATTTCAATTTTATAAATATTAACAAATATTTTAATATTTATCTATTTAAAGTTACTAAGCTTTGATTTTACTTCATACTTAAATCTTCATATTGCTTTATGGGAAAATTATTAAGAATTAAATCTCAAAATTTTACTCTTAGCCAGGCTAAAAATAGTTTTAATATTTATTGTTGACGTTTTGAATTAATAGTAGCTTTAAATTTTGAGCATTGATTAATTTATGTTGGTTTACTTGATATTAGTTTTACTCATTAACTTTTATTCGCTGTTCAATTTTAATTCAAATTTTTTTGTTTTTCTCATTATTAAATATTCTTTATTCAATCTTTATTTTTATAATTTATTGAAAGTAAGAATAATATTAGTAAAATAGGCTTATAAGAATTAGGATCTGGGTTAGCATAATATTCTAATCTCTAAACTTTGACTCTTGAATTATAGTTAAAATAGCTTTTGAATATTAATTATGCGTTTTTAACAAATAAAGACTTTATTTTTAAGAGATACAGACTAATTAAGATTGGTTTATTAGATATTTTTTTGCTCATAATTTTTTATTTGTTGTTTGCAGATTAAGCTGAAACTTTTATGTTTTTCTTATTCTTTCATATTTCTTTTTCTAAAATTTATTTTTATAATTTTTTTAAAGGGAAAGTAATATTGGCGAAAAGGATTCATTAGGATTAGGATCTAGCTTAGCAAAGTGCACAAGTCTCTAAGTTTTGACTCTTAAGTTCTGGGAAAAATTGTATTTCAATATGTGGAATACATGTTTGAATGAATGAAAGAATACTTTAATTTCTGAGCAACTGATTATTTAGGGTTTATTTGTGATATTTTTTTGCTCATTAGTTTTTATTTGTTAATTTCAGATTTAATTCAAATTTTTATGTTTTTATCATACTTTTAAATATTTAATTTTGAATACATTTTTATTTCTAAAGGTCTAATAATATTAGTGAAATGGGCTCATAAGAATTAGGATCTGGTTTAGCTAAATGTTCTCATCTCTAAAATTTGACCTTTTATCTGTATTAAAACTAGTGTTTACAGATTAATTATACGTTTTTGAATGAATGAATGAATAAATAAAGACTTTAATTTTTGAGTGACTGACTATTTTTAATTGATTTACTTGATATTTGTTTTCCTCATTCTTTTAAATATCTTTTTATCCAATATTTTTTTCATAATTTTTTTAAAAGGTCTAATATTATTGGCGAAATCGGGGTGTAAAAATTAGGATATGAGTTAGCAAAGTGCTCTAATCTCTAAATTTTGAGTCTTTATCTAAGGTAAAATAATGTTTCAATATTTAAAATGTATTTTTGAATGATTGAGCTTAAAATATTGATTAATTGACTAATATGGGTTTGAAGGTCTAATACTAATTTTTACGTTTTTGCACATTCTTTAAAAAATTTTTTTTTCAATATTTATTTTATAATTTTTAAAAGGTCTAATAATATTGGTGAAATAGGCACAAAAGGATTAGGATATGAGTTAGCAAAATGCTCTAATCTTTAAACTTTGGCTCTAGATCTCAGGTGAAAATAGTTTTTTAATTTTAATTATGCAATTTTTTATGAATAAATAAATAAAAAAAAACTTTATTTAAGCAACTAACTAATTTGGGTTAGTTTACTTGGCAATTTTGCTCATTAATTTTTATTCATTGCTTTCAGATTTAACAAAAATTTGTGTGTTTTTGCAATTCTTTTAGATATTTCTTTACTCAATTTCTTTTTTTATTATTTTTTAAAGAAGTAATGACATTGGCGAAATCGGAACATAGGAATTAGGATCTAGCTAGAAAAATACTCTAATCTCTAAATTCTGACTCTTGAATTATAGTAAAATTAGTGTTTTAAATATTAATTATTTATTTTATATAAGAAAGAATTTAAATTATGAGAGACTGACTTATTTGGTTGGTTTACTTGACATTTTTACTCATTAATTTGTAGTATTTAACTGGAATTTTTTTGTTTTTCTCATATTTTTAATCTTTACGCAATATTTATTTTTATAATTTTTTCAAAGTAACAATAATATTGGTATAATTGGGACATAAGCATTAGGATATGGCTTAGCAAAATGCTCTAAACTCTAAACTTTGACACTTCACCTATTGTAAAAATAATGTTTCAATATTAATTAAGCATTTTTGAATAAATAAATAAAGACTTTAATTTCTTGAGCATATTTGTTTTGCTCAATATTTTTTAATTATATTTTTCAAGATGAAAATCAAAATTTAATGTTTATTTTTAATTCTTTTAAACATTTTTAATCATATTAATTTTATAATTTTTAATAGTTAAAATAAGATTGGTGAAACTGAACCATAAGGATTAGGGTCTGGATAAGCAAAATGTACTAATCTCTAAATTCTGACTCTTGAATTAGAGTAAAAATATTGTTTAAATTTAAAATATGTATATTTTAATTAAAGAATGAATAAATAAATACTTTAATTTTTGAATCGCTATGGTTGGCTTACTTGATTTATTTTGCTCAAAAATTTTTATTGGTTCTTCTCAGATTTAATTCAAATTTTTATGCTTTTCTCATTCTTTAAAATATTTATCTCTGTAATTTTTCAAAGGGAAAGTAATATTGGCGAAATGGATGCATAAAAACTAGGATATGAATTAGCAAAATGCTCTAATCTTAAAAGTTTGAGTCTTTTCCTTAGGTAAAATTAGTGTTTCAATATTAATAACTCATTTATAAATAAATAAATAAATAAATAAAGACTTTAATATTTGATTGACTAAATATTTTTCTGTTGGTTTACTAATATTTTTTGCTCATTATTTTTATTTATTTTTGAATTGTTCTTTTTTTAAATACCTTTGTAATTTGTTAAAAGGGAAAATAGTATTGGTGAAATTGGGACATTAGGATTAGGATCTTGCTTAGCAAACTGCTCTAATCTCTAAATTTTGACTCTTTAACTCAGGTAAAAATAGTCTTTCAATATTAATTATGCATTTTTTAAATGAATGAATAAATAAAGATATTAATTTATGAGAGATTGAGTAATTTTTGCGGGTTTAATTAGTATTTATTTTGCCATTAATTTTTATTTCTTACTTTCAAATTTAATAAAAATTTTTAAGTTGTTCTTGTTCTTTATTATTTTTTTACATAATATTTATTTTTCCAATTTATTAAAAGGTCTAATAATATTAAAGAAATGGGGGCATAAGGGCTAGGAAATAGCTTAGCAAAATGCTCTAAACTCTAAATTTTGACACTCTATCTTGGGTAAAATTAGTAATTCAATATTAATTATGCATTTTTTAATTAATAAATAAGTAAAAATTTTAATTTAATAGCTACAGACTTATTTGGAATGGTTTTACTTAATATTTTTCTCATAAATTTTAATATCTTTCTCTATTCTTTATTTATTTTTATAATTTTATAAAAGTAGTACTAATATTGGTGAAATGGGCTCTTAAAGATTAGGATATGAATTATAAAAATGCTCTAGTCTCAAAACTTTAACTCTTAAATTCAAGTAATTGTTTCAATATTAATTATGTATTATAAAATAAATAAAGACTTAAATTTATGACCATTTGCAAAAAAGGATTGGTTTACTATATATTTATTTTGCTCATTTATTTTTAATAGTTGATTTTTGAAATAATTTAAACTTTTATTATTTTCTCATTCTTTCAAATATTTCTTGATTAAATATTTTTTTTATTTTATTTTTGAAGTAACAACAATACCGGCAAAATTGGCTATAAAAGATTAAGATCAAAAGTAATAAAGGTAAAAAGACTTGTTATATTATTATTATAATGTTGAGAAAATTATTATTTACAAATGAAATGACAAATATTACATATTGTTAAATCATCTAAAAAATATCATAGATTTAAAATACATTTCAACTTAATTATTTAAAATACATTTCAACTTAATTATTTAAAATACATTTCAACTTAATTATTTAAAATACATTTCAACTTAATTTTGAAGAATAAAAAATATTGTCATAAAATATAATCTTGTTTATTAATTAATCAAATTTCTTTAATTTTGTAATTTATCTGTTAAAATTAAACTTTTAATTACAATTATTTCTTTAATTAACTTATTTATTATTTCTTGTTAAAAAAAAATATTTTAGTTTACAAAATCTTAAATTTTCTCTAAAAGTATTCCAAATTAATTCACTAATTATATAAAGTTTTATTAAGTTATTATCAGAATTCCTTATGAAAAAATTTTATCAAAAATCTATTTTTTAATATTTAAAAAATCAATAAAAAGGAAATTTGATGAGTGTAATAATATAAAAATTATAGTAAAAATATATTGAATAAATTTAATTTATTTTAAGATTATTATTTCTAAATAAAGATATAACAAGGATAAAAACTCATTAAAACTTAGAAATAAATAAAGATGATTGATGATTAAGAAATTATGTTTACAATAATAAATGAATATTGATATTATTTTCCAAAATTGTTTTAAAATTTTTATGAAAAAGCTATGTATGCGAATTCAAGCAAATCTGCTTTAATGTGGAGCCATATTCGTGTTATCATAATAATTATATCCTTACTAATTTTATGCAGGGGATCCAAACATATTATTTTAAATTGGAACATGGTTTGGATATTAATAGCCCTAATATCCTCCAAGAGGATTTATTTATTACTACTGATAAGCTTATTGAGGAGGATAATTTTAATTTCCTGATGAATAAGGAGGAAAATTTTAATTGGCTTACTAATAAGGTGGTATTGCTCCAACTACATTAACTATTTATAAAAATAAACGATATTAAAAATAGGACATCTTTTAATTTTGTTACATGGTTACTGATTTACTGCATATTATTCTCCAAGCATAGGGTTAGCGATTTGGGGTAAAGTTTCCTGATAAGGCTATTGATATTAATTTACTGCATCATATTAATTAGGTTAAACGTATCCTGGCATCTGATGAGGAAGTAGTGCATTTTAAGATTATATTTAAGGATTTTGCTATGCATATCCAGAATTATTGTGGCTATTTTAAGCTGGTTAAAATTGGGATCCTGGGAATAAAGATTTTAGGAAATGTTTATTATCTGGATTTTAATAAAGCATCTATTGTTTTAATTCTGCAGCTTTGCTAGCATCTCTTTCTAAATTTATAAAGAAAATTTTAAAAAAATAATAAATAAAATTAATTTATCATACTTTTTAATTCTTAAAAGAATTATTTGATAGCCTTTTCTTTTGTGATAGGATTACAACGATCATAATCATTAGCAAAATTGTATTGCTAAACCTAGTAATTTCCAGTACGTTAAGTATCATCCAATTCTTCAATTTTAAATATCATCTTATTTAATTTAGATGATGGAATAATAAAATTGAAAGCACTTATTCCAATAGCAACAAGCTATAAAATGAGAGATGTTTTATCTTTAATTTCTAATTTTCTCATCCATACTAAATTTCCTATGGCGATACTCAATGGGAAATATTCAGCAAATTCTAGATTTAAAACATCAGATTAATTTTAATTTTTAATATTACTTTAATCTTGAAAATTAATTGGAAGAAAATTGAGAAATTGAGAGATTGTTTTAAAAATAATAAGAATAAGAAGAGAGAATTATTACCAATCATTTCCTTATTCAAGTCACTTCCTAACTAATGAGGTCTTGCACAACGATTAATCATTACATACTAAGATAATAAAATGATTATTAAACAAAGTTAAACACTTAAAAATAAAAAAACCTTATCAGCAAGATAACTAAAGAACAAAGTGACTATTCCAAACATAGGTAAATAGGGACTTAGAGGAGTATAAAATCCAATAATTAAGAGTGTCTTAATGGCAGCTGCATACTTAACTGAAATTTCAACTGGATTACCCTCAAACCATGAATGTGCTTCTCCTTAACTATAAAGCCCATTTTTATCATTTCTTATTTATTTTCTCTTGTAAAGACGTAAGTAATAGTATGGATTGAAATAACTTAAGAGAGGAGGTACAACACAATTAGACAAAGCAATAAGAGTAAAATCATTAGTTATACCACCTAAATATTTTATAATTTTAATTAGATAATTAATTTAATATCATTAAATTATTTTTACTGCTCCCCCAAAATGAGTCAACATCTATGGTGAAGTTAACAACCAAAGTAATTAAAGCTGAGTTACAAAATTAACCCTATTTTCATTTATTATTAGTAATGAGTGATATGAAAAAAAACTATCTTACTATAATTAGCTTCTCTGCCACACTAATATTTGTGTCTGTAACAGTTGATTAAAGTTCAACGCTATTTTTAATGTATTGTAAATTTAATTTTTTGAATTAAAATTGATAATATACAATGATAATAATTTTAAGATGATAACAAGCATGGAGTTGATTATAACAATAGCCAAAGATGAAAAGAGAGACAGCAAAATAAGCTAAGCTTTAACAAAAGCGTCATCCGAATTTCTTTTGTTATTTTGGTTAACATCATACTAATAAAAGATAAAAAAATTGAATAAATTATTTATTTGTAATATTCAAAAAAGATTGATGAATTATTTACTTGCCATTAATTTATCAAATAAATCAATACGAAGCATATACCAAGAATTATTAATGTGCAAAGCCATGTAAAAATTCTTCTACTTGCCTTTTAAAAATTTGTTGCACTACAATTTTCCCAGTTTACATCAGTTGGTTCAGGAGCTCTCTAAACATTAATTATGTATGTTTTACCATCACGAATAACATTGAAGATTTCATAAATATCACTACCAAAACACAATTTAATTTTAAGCCAAAATTTTTGTAAATATGAAATTTGCTAGCTTTCAACAACAAAATCCATAACTATTGTTAATTTAGTAAATTTAATTTATCAAAAGAGCAAATTTATTCCAAAATGTAAACTTAAAAATTTTAATATCAATGTTAATTTAATTAACAATGTTTGATAGAATCATTAAAAAATTTAAAATGTTCTTTTCTTAATTAAATTAATAGATTTTTACTACTACTGAATAAGAATTTTTAAATTCAAGTTTTCTAAAGTATTAAAAGTTTTTGAGCTATTAAATATTTATTATTTCCATGATTTAGTTTAAAAAGATAAAAAATTAATTATTGATAGTTTTTTAAAATAATTTTTTGAGATTCATTGATAGTTTGATTTATAATTTTAAATTATTTTATTTTGGAAGTTAAATATATAAATAAGTCTTAATTTATGGTGAATATCAATCGAAGATTTTACTTTTTCTTGTATTAAAAGTGACAAAGGCATGGGGAGTAGTTTTATTATAATTTCCATCAAAAACTTCTCTTTCTAAAGTCGAGATGTCTTCATCTACTTATCTTTTCTAGCCCTTTAATTCTTCAATAGGTGGTTATTCTTTTTAATTTAAATGGGTTTATAAGAAAAAAATTAAACTATCATCTTTAAGATTTTACTAGGTGGATATGATTTATTTATTTTTAAATAATATTCATTTTTTCTGATTTGTAGATTAAGTCTATCTCTCTAGTTAATTTTTTGCAAGTAATCTTTGACATCATATGCTATATTGACTTTCTCTATTACAAATTAACCTACAGAGTCTTTAGTTTATTAAGATTAATTATCCCACCAATCATTTAATAGCTTTCTAATGTCATTCTCTTAGAAATTAGGAGGTAATCCTGATAATTAAACTGTGAAATCACTGGGACTGATTAAATCAAAATCTAAATAATCCTCACTTTTTCTCATTTATCTTCTATATAGATGCAATGTAATTACTAGTACTACTATTAATCCTAAATTTACCCAGTTTTAGTGTTTAACTTTGTCTTCGTCATCCATCTTTTTTTTATTTGAAAAAAGATAAAATTTAATTGAGTTTCGAAGCAAACAATTAATTTATTGATAAATTAAATTCGAGAAAATCATAATGAGCTATTATGAACTTATACAAAATTTTTTTCATAATACTGTCTATAATTTTTTTAAGTGATAAATATACAATTTATTAGTATTCACTTTTCTTAAATATGTAAGACAGTGAATGACTAATAATTAAATCAGGCTTAGATTATTTGTAGAAAGAATTAAAGTATCTACATTGACCAAATAATTGGTATATATATATATATTAATAAATCCTTCAGTTTTCTCAAATTTATATAATGTATAAAATGTGAATTTTTATCATAGTAAGTATTTACTCTGTTGACTAAAGAGTACTCATTGAAGATATTTTTAAAGCATGCTCCCTTAGGAAGTACTAAACCTTTTTTGGGAACAAAACAGAAACTACCTTAATGATTAAAAATCATTCCATAAATGGAATAAGCTAAAGCACTCACAAATAGAAGTATAATTGATGCTTTAATAAAACCAAAATAAAGAGGAACACCTGGTCCTAAGAATGACAGCTCTTCATTATCACAAAGCATACCAATTTCTTAATTTTCAATAGGATAGCCACAACATTAGCAAAATTCTTTACATTCTGAAACTGGCTTTGCTATTCTTTTAGCTATCTAAAAGAAATTAAGTATCTCGTAAGTTAATGGATAAAAATAATAAAAAATATATACTCCATGCTTTTCTGCAAAACTAATATCGACAGGAACTCTTTCTAAAAATTTAACTTCCACCTCTGTATGACTTGCTTAATTTCTTTAAGTCTATGTAATCATATTATTGCTATCCTACTTTTTTTCATCATTGAGTGTATTCTGTAACTCAATATTAATGTCTAATCTATTTAAAATTGTATAATAGTTAGAATTATCGTTGCATTTTCTAAACCTATTTACCCTTAAACTGCTTAAACTAGGGCTGACATTTAAGCTTTTGAAGTATTTTAAATATTTTACTAGTTTGTTTATTGTATCTTTTTTTTTGTCAATACAAAATCAATTTTGTTAATAATAATGAAATTAGTAAGAGGGAGTTAGTCAATTATTTAATAATTAATTTGTTTCTTTATATTATTAAAACTAATTTGTTTAAATTCATTCGAATTAACATTCGATTTAAGGAATAACAATCACCTCTTTTTTTATAAACAAATTATAAATGTCTTAAACAATTAAAAACTGCTATTATTTGTTAAATAAACTTTAATTATTTTCTTAAAAATAAATAATAATCTAAACATAAATAATTAAACATTTTTGTATCGAAAATTAGAATTCTTTTTAGTTATCTTCAAATCATAAATAAACTAAATCACAATTCATTAATTTTTATTTTTTTAACAAATTTAATGAATTTATTTAGATAATACCATAATCTCTCGTTAAAAAGATCCAACCGAACTCTGAGGATATATCATTTTTAAGATAAATTTGACTCATCTTTTGGAATTCGGAATTGGTAAAATCCGAGGAACGTGAAAACGAGAGACTAAAGTATATTTATTTAAAATAAAATCTCAATAAATATTTTCATTTTATTAATTTGTAATACTGTGTTAATTTTTTCTTAGATATTAAATATTCAAACATGTTGATGTAAGTTACTTTATTATAAATATCTATTTAAATTTTTTTTGTCAGAATTTTAATTCATATGAAATTAAATATTTTTTTAAAATCTGATTTTGAAACAGACAAACTTTGTGAAGAATGAGGTTCTTTTGATTTTTCAAGATGAGTTTTGTAAATTTGAAATTACTGTTTGTAAGATTTATTCAACATGTATATCTTCATAATTAGGTAAAGCAGGATAGAATACAGAAGATATGGTAGAGAAATCAGAGCTAAAAGTTAATTAATTACATTTACGTCATATAAATGACCAAAGCCTTGTTAGAATAAGCTTTGTTAAATTTGTATATCTGAATTATATTAATCACTATTGGCAATCAAAAAATTTTGAATGATTGAAATTGCTAAAGAAGTATAAACTATTTGGTTAGCCATTTGTTTAAACTCTCTAATGGTTAAAAAAGTCAAGCATCCATTTGGGTCGATTTCTTTGTTAACTAAATAAAAAGAAACTATCAATAAAAGGTTTAAAATAAAACCCAATGGAAGTATTAATGGGTAAGTAAATATGCAATTTAAAATAGAACTATTCATCATAGATGTCAAAAGCAAAAACCCTTAATAATATACTGATTTTATAATTAAAGGTCTGTTTTTTTTGGAATTGGAATCATTTAAAAGCAGAGACTTAAATTGTTGACTATTATTGCAAAAAATACTTTTTTGTTAATCCTCTGATACATGGATTTATTGGGGAGAACTCAGAGTTTCAGGAGTTACTTAAAAGTTTTTTATTTTTTTTTCAGGGGTTTGGTTATTATCTTCCTTTGAATTGTTTAACTTATTATTATTCTCTTCTTCTTATGAAATTTATTTTTTTTACTCTTCATTTATATTAGTATTTGCTGTATCGAAAATCTTATTGCTTGTAATCAATCTTTATCCTGAGAAAGAAAGTTTTTTTTATTTAGAGAATAAAAAGCATTTAAAAAAAGAGTGGCTCAAGTAAAATGTTGTAAGTGCAATGATAAATCCAATTTGAGAAAAAACTTAGCTAACAATAGGAGGTTACTTAGATATTTTATTAAGAAAATGAAAGTTTATGTTACTATTAAATACCGCAATGTATCTGTATTAAAATATTATATAGATCAAAAATGTATTAAAAGTCATAACCTGCATCATAAACTTTTCAGCACCTGAAAATGTTATTTTGGTTACATAGATATAAACTAATTAAATAACAAAGTGGTTTATTTTCACTAAAATTACAATTAGAGCTCCAATTATTAGATGAGATAATAGACAGCATTGATAAATAGCATTAAATTCATTCAAATAGTCAATTAGTTTTTAGTTATTTAATATAAAGTATAAAGAAACTAAATTAAAAGAGATTAATGCTATTTCTATTAAAATGATAAAAGAAATGGTTTAATAAGGATATTAACCTTCAAAGTAGTCATTTTCTTCTAAGATTTTATCATACATTTTATATTTCTTGGATAAATAATTGTTTCTGTTAACACAAAAAGTATTCCATTTTATTGAGTTAAAAATCAGTCTTGTTGCTTATTTTTCATTCAATAAAGAACAATAAGTGAATTCTCCTTTTCTAAATACTTAAATTGCCAAAACCAAAAACAAAATAAATCCCATATAAGAAGTAAATGTACTTTAAGATGTTAGGAATGTATAATTATCAGAATAAGTATCACTCGAAGTAGTAAATGGCCATTATATTTGTTTATTAAAATCGGATAGTTTTAGATATCTGTATAAGAAGAGAAGAGTTCCAATGAATGCAGCATTATAAAATAAACGAAAATAATTAAGCACAACTAGGTAATAGTTAATTATAGACTTATCAAGTGCCTAAAATTTGATCAAGTGCAAGCTAATTAAATCGACTACCAAATAATATAAAAAATAGCAAATTCTTTACTATTTCTATCTTTCTTTATTTTGCTTTCTCAAAAACTAATGAAATTTCTCAACTTTTTATTGAGAAACAGATGAAAGACGTTTGATATAATTATCTTTTTCATAAGCTTTCTTAAGATGAGCAAATTGTGTTGAACTTGAGTCTTTCTTTACTTTTTTATTTTTTTTAACCACTAAAATTTATCCTTATTCTTTCTGTCCACCAAAAATAGAAGTATTAGCATTCAAAGAGATATTTTATCTATTTTTTAAAAATATAGATGCCTTAATCTCATTACCTATTTGGCTTAAATTTTATGCACTTCTATCTAAATCAGTGAGAGACTTCGAATTCTACTTTTTAAGCTTTGGAGCTTTTTTTTAGATTTTTAAAATCGATTTTAAAGAAAAGTTTTCTTGCTAATACTTCTACTTGCTTTAATTAAAAGCAGTTTATTAAATTAATTAAAACTCCTACAAGAAATCAGAATTATTTTCAATAACATCAAAGAAATTATACTGATCCTCTTCAGCAAATTATAACTTTTTCTCTCTTTTAATATGTCTTTTAGGAGAATCTTCATCATCACTACTTTAACCAAATTTTTGTAGATTAATAGCTATTGAAGATTTTTTAAATTAACTTCTATTTGTTCTTTGAGTTTGGATTTATTAATCTTCATCTATTAATGACTCTTAGCCAAAGGTGTTAAATAAATTAGTTTGCTCATCACTTCTATTTTTATTTATGTTACTAGATTAAACTCTGTTTTCTATGTTAAATTCTTTTTTTATTTCAGCTGGGTTAACTTTTAATGGAGAGTTTTATTAAAAAATCGCTAAACTATTATCTCTCCTTTATCTTCTTTTGGTATTGGTTTCTACTGTAACACTATTCTGATTTTCTAACTATTAAAATGGCTTTATAGAATATGTTTCATTATTCAAAGACTATAATTTTTAAAGAGTTTAGTTATTCTCTTCTTCACCTTCGGTTCTATTTATGTTACCACCCATTTGACTAATTAACTATTGCTTTCTAATTTTATATTACTAATTCCTACTACTCAGCTATTCGCTTTGAATATTAATGTTTTCACTTGGACTTTACTAACCAAAACCTTTTTTAAAGTTATAATCATCAGTAGCAATATCATTCGTTTTTGAGATAATCATTTAAGCAGAGCTAATACTTTAATTTTAAGATGAGTTCTACTATAAGATTTAGCTATTATTAGAGTATCCATTGATCATTGTCTTTTAGAAAGGATTATTTTTTTTGATCTAAATAACTTATCAAAATAGTCAGTTTGATTATCTTTAATTTTATAAACTATTTGATTATTTTTGTTCAATCTTAAAAAAATTCAGGTCTTAATTTGTTATTAAAAAAAGAGGGTGTCAAAATGTGTAAAAAGTATTGTCTTAATCTATTATTTATCTCTACCATCTATGAGCATGCCTAGATGCTTAGATTATTTAAATTTTTATACATGAAAACAAAAATTTATTTAAAGTTTTTATTTATCTCAAAAGCTATTTAGAAAGTTTTATCTTCATTTATATTCTTTCTTAATATGTTATTTTATTTTTTTTAATGTTTGCTTATTATTATTTTCATTTTTTTCTAAATTTTTAGTATTACTGTTTTTATGGAATATTATTAATAAATTCATAGAAAAAAGTAATAAATTTATTTTTTATTTTCTTTAATGATTAATTTCTTAAACTTGATTTTTCAATATTTTTAAAAATAATTTAACAAATAGGATGATCAACACAGTTTATCGTTTAAATTAATTTTAATATATTTTTAACTTATTTTTTTTTATTTTTTTAAATTTATTATTCATCGTTTTATTTTAATCACAAATATTCTTTGAATAAAGAATTTAGACACTTGAATAAAAAGAAGTTATGTTATTAAATAATAAATTAATTTAAGATATCTATTTTATATAGGTATTTGTAGTATGTTATGAAATCAATATGTAATTTCTTAAAACAATAAATAAACTGTGTTGGTGAGGGAATAATTTTCATTTAATTTATTTAGGAAAGTTCTAATTGAATTGCATATAACCATATAATACTATTTATTTAACAAATTGATGATCAATTAAAAAGACAAATATTTAAATAAATAAAAAGAAGTAAATACTAAGAGAATTATGAATCTAGAAAATAATAAAAAAGTTAAGAATAATATAAATTTTAATTAATTTGATAAGAATAAATGAATTATAAATAAGATCTACTTAAAAAATACAAAATATTCGTTACTTGATAAAAATTAAACTATTTGGGATTAGAGGAATTAGATTGAATGAATTACATACTAGCAACAAAAAAAACTTTTCTTTGGAATTATTTTTGAAATTAACTAAAATCAATAAGATGATATTAACCTATTTCAATGTTTTTATTGGATTTAAAGAGTTAGGTTTTTTGATTCATAATCTCTTTACTTTCATTTTTTTATTTTAAACGTTTAAATGTTTGGTTGATTGTAAGGGAGTGCTTTATGTTTATATTAATTTATTAATTTTTGTTACTACTGTAATATCTTCTTGGATTATAAGTACATAAAAGATAAGTAATAATTAAGTCAAACAAGTTAGATAATGTTTATGACTTTTAAGATTTAGATTCGTTAGTTATTAATATTCATCATATTTCTTATATTAATCTGCCTATAAAATGTGGCTTCAAACTAAGTTATTTACAATCCTCTCCCTATTATTGACTTCAATACCTAAAGTATAGGCAGATATTTATCTTCTACTATTATAATAGAAGATTAACCATAAATTCTAGTATCAGTTTTCCTTCAAGAATGCTTGGCATTATTCGATGTGAGCAATTTTTACTTTCTCGCTTAATATACTCATATCGTTTAGGAGGCTATTTCAAGAGGTAAATTCCTCTATTTTATTACTTAGGATCATAAAATGATTATTTAATAATTTGTTCCAAACTAAAACATCGAAGATAATTAGCATCAATACTTAATAAATGTAAATGTTTATGAAAATGATAGTTATAGCTTTAATAGCATATATGTTGATCCAAACTAAAAATATTTGTACATAGGATGCTTCGGATAATTGATTATACTTGATGTAAGTAATAAATTAAATATTCAATAAGTGGCTTTGCTAAATTTTGCTAGCGATTTTACATATTGGATAACAATAATTGATAATGAATTTGTATTTTTGAGTAATTATTACTCAAGCTTAATAATTCTAGATATCAGTGACATCCATAATCCTTAATATTATCGTAATCTTACAATGGTTGGAAAAGAGTCAATACAGACTTACTACTTTAAGGAATTATAGATAATTTATTCTATTTCTTATTACTACTCTTTGTCTATTTTTGATGTAGGTTTGTTGTTCTAAGATAAAACATAATTTTAAACTATGGATGAATCAGAGATTGTTAAAGGAAATTTTAATATACATACAACTTATTTTGTTAATTCAATGTATGTATCATCAGATGAGAATTACTTGTATATAACTATACGCTCTAATGGGTTCTTGATATATGACATTTCAACGCCTGAATTCAAAATGAATCCATAATTTATTATGAATGTTAGTTCATTTGGGTTTTCTACATTTATCCAAACGTTCGGTATGAATGACAGATATATTGTATTTTCTGAGGGTATTTCCTTAAAAGTGTTTCAAAAAACAATACCAAATACTTCCTAGACTATACTAAATACATTCAATAAAGACTAATGCATATTTGTTAATTGCTTTTAAGAATTATGGCCATGGGGAATTCTATTTTTTGAAAACAAATACCTAGTAGTAAATGGAGGTCTTCAAGGCTTTTAGATATATGATATGTCAATACCTTTAGTTCCTATTATGACTTTTCAAGATAAAAGAGCTAATTCTTCCCATGATACTTCCTATTATCTTTCTGAACGTAAAATTTTGCTGATTGGGTTATCTGAACATGGAATAGCATTTTATAACACTAGTTTAAGCAATTCTGAACCAACATTCTTATTTACTAAAATTTTCTCAGATAATCCAGACACAGATGATTTTGTTTCCAATAAAGAACAAAATATTTTAGCCTTTGTAGATGAGAAATCATTTGGATTTATTGATATTACTGATATATATAATACATTTGTAATAGATTCTTTTTAAGTACCTCCAACAGAATCTAGGTCTTTTGAAGGAATATCTATGGATGAAAATTTCTTGTATGGATGCTGCGCTATGAGAAACAGAGGAGTTTACTATTTTAAATTTGATTACCCTAAGGGAGAAGAAAAATCTGGCAAAAAAAAGATATAAATAATTAATTTTGTAGAACTATATGGAGCTGAATCTGTTAGATATGATAAAAGAAAGAATGGAGTATTCTATGTAGCTGATGGTGTATCTGGAGTATCTGTCTTATATAATGCAGACAAATCTTAAAATATAGATTTAATAAACTAATAATCAGTGCTAGGATGGGTAGGAAGAGTGTATTAGCCTGATGGAAATTTAAATATTTTAATAGTTAATCATCATGATCGAGGATCATTATCAGTAATGGATATTACAGATTGGTTGAATGTTCAAAAAATATAAGAAATGCAATTTATTCCATATGGAAGCTATGCATCAGTGACTGACCTAAAAAATACTTTTTTAGCAATAACTGTTACAAATGGATTTAGAGTTTGCTTGACAAACTCTCCAATAAATCTTCATGCTTAAATGGTAAGGTCAGCAGAATTAGTAAATTAAAATTTAGTTGATGTTTTTACTCCATTTGATGCAAATAAAAAAACTGATAACTAAATAGCTGCTAAAATAGGTGAAAGCGTTTCTTTTACAGTTGTTCCTATTTATTATACCAAAGGAATTTAGTTTTAGTCTTTGTATTTATATGATTAATACCAAACCAAACAAATCCCTTCTTGGATTACTTTCTAACCATTTTCTTAGAATATCTAAATAGTCCCCTAAAACATATAAAACTCTAGCAGTTAAGGCTCTATGAGTCTCCTTTTGGGAATATACTTATAAATATATTCGACAGATTTCATATCTTAACAATTCAACATAGGAGAACAATAATCAAAAAATCTTTACAACTATATAGTAAATATTTACAATTTATTCAAATTTCATTCAATTATTAAATCAAAATTGAATTATTTTTCAACTTTTACTTTCTCAATTGATTTAATTATTTAAATACACTTTTTCAAAATATTGCATTTGTTTTAAATTAAAATTAACCAAGAGTTGATGAAATAAAATTTTCATACC
The DNA here is from genome assembly GCA_000231825.2 of Tetrahymena elliotti 4EA. NCBI lineage: Eukaryota > Ciliophora > Oligohymenophorea > Hymenostomatida > Tetrahymenidae > Tetrahymena > Tetrahymena elliotti. The sequence continues at coordinate 336,544 of JH720344.1, read as the reverse complement.
TAAAATAATTTTAAAGAGAATTTTAAATCATGAATTTTTTTACAAAATAGATGGATAATGGAATTCTCAGCTAAGATGGATATATAAGAAATACTTATGACTCATCAGTTAGGTATAAAGTAGATTGGAGAAAAATTTATGGTAAAGATAATGTACCTTCTGAAGCTTCTCTATCAAAAGTTTATGATTTTGTGAAATCAATTCTTGACAGATCAATTTTTTTTTATCCTATCTTTATAAGGATTTTGCCATCACTCACTTTAGATTTGACTAATACTACAGGAGTGATATAAACCTATTCAAATTAAGTTATTTTAGTACTTACACTAGTAATTCAAAATTAACACTTCAGCAATTTCTCTAAATAACCCTAATTTATACCTCAGACATTTAATGGAGTACTTTCAGATATGAAAAGAGAAAATTAGATACTGGAATTAAGAGGTCTAGCGACTTCTATTAACAAAATTTTAAATGAATAAATCTTCATTTTCTCACCTGACTAAAGTACTTAATTTATTTTGGTTGAATTTTAAGTAGATGATTATATAAATATAAGTATTTATTAAACATTTTATATGAATGAAATAATATAATTCAAGCTTAAAACACCACTTACCATTCAATCAAAACTTTAAGATTAGTATGATCAGTAGTATCCAGGAGGATTATATGTTGAATAAACATTCTAAATTAATATCAATAAAAGCTCATTTTAATCAGAAAAATTTATTGAGATTAAATACCAAGTAAATATTTTCAATTCAATATTTTTTCTTTTCATTATATTTTTATTATTTTATTTGATAAGTCTATCTATTAATACTCTTTTACTAATTATTTTTTTTTAATTTTTTTATAAAGATTTTTTCAAAATGTATTTAAATTAATAGTTTAAAATAATAGTGCTTTTTAATAAATTTTAATGATTTACTAAATAATGAAAAGGTCTAATTACAGGAAGGAATTTGGAGAGACTTAGTAAGCTCAGATTGGATTCACTTTGATAATCTAGAATAATCTTTGTAAATAAGTGGAAAAGGGAGTTTATTAGATTTGTAAAAATCATTCGTTTTAAAGGTTATTGCATCAGATGGGTATGAAGAAATATCTGATACATTTGTTATTTAATTTAGTAAAATACCACTAACAATAATTTTGTCATATGTCGGGTATTTATTAATTGCAGTTTTTGTAGGATTGTTTTTGTATTGTATCAGATAGAAAATTCATCACAAATTCTTTCCTTAGTAATATAGAAGATAGATAGAAAAAATCTAATACAAAAATGTCTATTTCAAAAAAATTTATTTGATGAAAGATTTTCATTCTATCTCAACAAAATTAATAGACTTACTAAAATAGGAATATGAAAAAAACCATTCCAAAGATTTAAGTTATTTTTAAAAGAAAAAATTTCAAGCTTAAAAATCATTAGATGGTATTAAGAGCAATATCTTTAATAATGTTCAGTATAATGAAATGATGTTTCTCAAATAATACATTGATGATTAAGGATTGCCAAACATGGATAAAATTACTTCAGACATAAAGAATCTATATAAGTCTCATACTTCAAAATTTAAGCAATTAAATATTTCTAAGTTTAATTCTATCAATAGTCGTTTGCAAGTGTCAATGAAAAGTATTTTTACATTAAGAATTTTATAAACTGACAGATAAACCTTAGATTTATTTAATATACTTAAAAAAACTCTCAAAAAAAAGAATTGCAATTCTCTTAATTGGTATTAGGTAAGATACAATATTTTTTCCTTTTTATCAATTTTTTTTTAGAAGTAGGAAATTTTTCTAAAAGTAAAATTAATTTTAAATTAAAAAAGCACCTTTTAGAATAACAACCAGAAATTGTATAGAGCAAGAAAACTTTAACAAAAAATTAAGAAATTAAATTAGGTCCTGAAGAGATACCTCAAAGTAAATTAAACAAATAACAAACAGATGAGATCAAAGTAAATAATGGATTATTAAACAATGAAACAAATTTTACACTTTCTCAGCCTTCACAATAATTTATGCAAAATAAAACTTAAAACAGTATGAATTATTAGCAGAGCGATGTCTTCAATATTCCAGAAATTAAAATAAATGAAGATGCACTACTTGCTTAAATAAATTAAATTTAAAAAAGTTATTAAGAATAAGGACTAAAATTATTAATTTAAAACTAATCTGGGTCATTCTATAATATTTAACTGCTTTAAAGTGCTATTTTAGCAGAATATTATGGGTTTGGACAAAAGTATAAACCAAAAAGTTATAGGTCTTCTTATGGAAGTGTTATTCACTTGAGTTAAGACTAAATCAAAGAAGTCAATATTTTTTTTAAGGAATCTGACTAAGATTAATAAAAAAAAGGATTTTTAAAATCTATATGTAATAAGATTAAAGCATTTCTATTTATAAATTACAAGAAAATTGGATAGAGTATTCATTCTGCTTAAAATATTAGAAACTGGCTCAGGTATTAGATTAATGAAAACTACATTGTCTTTTAAGGTTCTCCTGAGAAATTAAATCTTGGTGAATATTTAGTTTAAATTTTGAATAGTGATAAATATATTGTATATGAATATCCATTATAAGTTGTATTGAATAAGTAGGATACTCTTAGTTGGTAACATTTAAAATCTAAACCCAAAAAACCTAAAGATTTGAGTTAATCGAAAAACCTTTAAAAAAGTAAATTTAATAACGACTAATCAATATTTTTACTTGGATAGTAAAAATAATAACGATCAAGCCATGAATTTTAGGCATTAGAATTGCAACAGCCTGATAATAGCTTAAAAGTAATTTAGTTAAAGATTCCAGAGACAAATTGTTTTTAAGAATATAAACTTTAAAGAAGTGATGATAATAATAATTCCTCAATAACGTCTTACAATTTAAATAAAGTAAATAAAAAAATTGATGAATTAGAGTCAAGTAATTCGACATTTGACCAGTAAAAGAGATTCTCTTTTGATAAATCTTATGTAAATAAATATAAAAATACTTTCTATTCATTTTTAATTATTATTTTTTATTAATAACTGAAAAAAGGCCTAAATGATCCCTTAATTCTGTGAAAATTCTAGAAAGCAAGAAAAAGAAGAATAGAGTATCTATCTTTGAAAGTTTTAAAAAAATAATCCATATTTATTTGAACATATTAATTTCTTAATAGATCAATCAATAATGGGCATTCTATTTTTAGGAATGTTTTTAATAAATAGTGTAAATTAAAGCAAAAAAAGTATCATAAAATACTCCAGATTATTCTTTGAATTAATTTATTATAAAATTATGTTTCTATTGTATTTTTTCTTTTCAAAACTAAAAGAAAATTAAAATGCTTAGAATTATAAAATTATTTATCTATTATCTATTTATTAAGTATGAAAGTTTTTAAAAATATGCATTAATTAAGAACCATTAACACTCGTTGAGATCATCTTGGTTGTTGAATATCTTTTGTATTTTTAAATCAACTTATTAATGAATTAATTATTTTGATAAAGCAAATCGTACTATTTATGTAATTTATTTCATAATATTTGCAAACTATTAACTATCTGTAAATAAATAGTTGTAATTAAACTAATATTAAATTCATATTACATAACCAATTTATGAGTAACAATTTTCTTAATTTCAATTCATCTCTGTATCTTTATTCCATTTTTTTACATTATTCATATTAAAATCTCTTTTTTCATGTCAAATTCTCCTTCATATTTTTCAATAAGATTAGTGATGTTAACCATAAAAACTTAAAAAAAATAAGATCATGATTAATTATTTTCAAAAAATAATTTTATTTTTTTAATTTTATAAATCTAAAACATTCAATAATTAAGTTGTTACTTAAGATCAAGCAAATTTAATTTAAAAATATTATTCAAGCACTTAAAGATGAAATATTTATTCTTATCAAAAAATTTATCAAGCTTATTTTATATGCAAAAAAAGATTTATATCTAAAAGCTGAATATATTTTTTTTGCTTTTTAAAGAACTATGAACATTTCCAATAAAAATCAAATTCAAAAAATGCCTGAATTTTATTTTTAAAAACTTCTGAATATGTAGATTTGATTGCGAAATTTTCAAACATATATTTTTTGGGAAGCTTATTATTATTTTTATCAGCTTTTAATATTTCAAATTTAAAATTAAATTTGTTAGAAATTAAATTTTGATATTAATTATTAATATTTTTTCTTGGTGCATACTCTTTATGTTTCAATTCATCAAATCAACTCTATCCATTTTTAAATTATTAATTTCTTTCTAAAATGAATTTCACAATTTTCTTTGAAATTACAAAATGTTTATTTCATTCTTACTGAAAATTAAAATTATTAGAATTTGTATAAAAATAAGGTATTTTTTATTATAATTACTTAGAATCAAAATATTTGTATGTTAGATTAGAAAAAAGGCTTAAATTTAAAAAATATTTTATGACTAATTACAAATAAAAGTAAAATATTAAAATTATTTCATTATTTTAAAAAAAAAATTTTTTTGCAGATCAATAATTTTCTTCAAAAGCCATGATTTAATTTAATTAATTCTTAGTCGGTTAAAATTTAATGATCTTGCTTTAATTGTGATGGTAATATTTAAAAAATACAATTTCTGAAAAAAATCTGCAATTATGGATTTGAAAAATACTATGCTTGCTTTTTAAGATTATAATGTGAAATTAGTAGATTTTGATTATAAATAGATTAGAAAGGCTTAATTAAGTGTTTAGAACTAAATATAATCTTTAATATAATGGATAAATTAAGACATGAAGTTATATTTATTATTGAATATGAATTCTTTGACAAATTAATAATTTTTTTCTTTAATTAATTAAAGTGAGAAGGAAATCCTATTTTTAGAACTATAACAAATAATAATGAAAGAATGACACACTATACAATTAATTAATTAAAAAAGCTAAATACTAGAAGTAAATTAAAAGCAAACAATAAGTCAATCAATCAGTATATTGATCAAGTATATAAATAGATATGCTTAATTAATAGATAAATAGACACATTATAAATAATTTTAACTTGGAAAATAGCAAAATATTATTGTCAACAGTACTTTTATAAATTTTTTATGAAGAATATTATATTTGAATTTCTTTTTGTTGTTTTAAATCACATTTTTTTCATTTCCATTGCAATTTACTTGAAATAAATTAGATAGCTGGCTAACAAATATGTTAGAACAAAAATTTAAATTTTGTATTTTTTACTGAAATTAATCCCAACTGTTCTTGTAGTTTTATCATAATAATTAATAGAAATATATATTTTTTCAAGCAGTAATGCTTATTAATTGTGCTTTTTATGTAAATTAAGAAGAATTTTCTGATACTAAATTTGATTCAGCCTATTTAATTAAAAAAAATTAATTAATTTATTAAGGAAACAAGGAATTTAATTTTATAAAATCGTATTTAAGATACTAAAATTAGTGTCATCATAGATAGATATAATTAGTATTCAAAGATTAATTTAAAATCCTTTTTATAGAGTTATTCATTCAAAAATAAATAAAGAGTTTGACTCTTTGATAATTAACATGAGTGCTAACAAATGAACCAATCTGATTAAATACTGCTATCTCTGAAGAGTAAAAATGAAATATAATTAATTTAAACAAAAAAAATAAAAAATACTTAAATAATTACTAAATTAATCTGAAATTTACTATTATAAAATTCTACATTCAAATTTCTTAAATACTTTTTAAAAAAAATGATTAACTAAAACCAACATCATCTCTTTAAAGTTGGAAAATCTAATGTTGAAGGAGGTTGTGAAGTCCTCTATGCTAAACTCTTGAAGTAATCTAAATCTGATATAGCCCTTGTTGTCTTCTTAAGCATAATTACATGCGGTATCTTTCTCCTCTTTTTAAAATGGTCTTTCCGCTTAAGAAGAAGATTCCTTTATAAAAACTGTTCAAATGTATCTGAAAGTACTCATATCTTAGTGAAAAATGAGGATGGTGTTGTCTCAATTCAAAAAAGAGAATCTTTCTAAATAAGAAATCCTTCTACTTAATAACTTGAAAATTGGATTTGCTTTAAAAACCGTAAGCTTGTTTATGTTCTCCGTAATATGAGTGATTCAAATTAGGAGTTCAGAGCAGTAGAGTTCCCCATCTGTGAAATTCCATTTTCTCAGCTTTCAAAACATGAATATTTAACAGAAGAACGAGTTAACGAGCATAGAGCTGAATATGGTGTATGCGAAAAAACAATTGAAATCCCTTCATTGTTTGGTTTCTTGGCTCATGAAATGACTTCTCCATTTTATTTCCTATAGTATGCTAGTGTAATTATTTGGCTCTTACAAAACTATGTCTAATTCGCAGTCATTATTATTAGTGTATAATTTGCAATTACTCTACTAAATTATGCTATGACCAGAATTTCCTTAAGAAAAATTCAATAATTAGCTAAAAATAATTAAACTGTCTCAGTTTTTAGAGCTGGTAAATTTATTAATCATTCATTTTTAAAAGCTTTTTACTTTTTCATGAACAATTAAAAATATTTCCCATCAATAAATAAGCATGCAAATTCATCTTAAATTAAGCAACTCGCTCTTTTGATTTATTATTTTACATGAAAACTAATTTATTGATCTAAATTTTTTATACATATTTGAACTAATTTTTTTTTTTTTCTAGATTCTTAGTAAGGAAAGGTGATTGATTGCAAGGAGCTTGTTGTTGGTGATATAATAGAATTAAAAGAAAAAATGACTATTCCTTGTGACTGTATGTTACTTTCTGGAGAACTTCTAATGAACGAAGTATCATTAACTGGTGAATCTGTACCTATCCCTAAATCACCTATTAGCTTAGATGACGAATCTTGCTTTGATTATAGCTCTTCTGATCACAAGGTATTAATTTATTTGTTCATAATAATTCATCAGAAAAATATATTAGAAACATAAAATTAATTAAAATTTATTAAAATAAATTAGAAATATTACTTATTTGATGGTACTACTATTTTCTAATCTAAATCTGATGGTTAAGGAAAAGTATTAGCTAAGGTAATTAGAGTTGGATACACATCTTTTAAGGGACAAATTTTAAGATCAGTTTTATACCCTAGACCAACAGAATTTGACTTTATTAAAAACTCTATTCTTTTCTTTGCAGGTAAAATATATTGCCATTTTGATTTAGTGATTTAAGAAATATTTATTAAAAATAGGACTAAGTGTTGTAATGTTTATCGTTTTCTTAGCTAGAGTTCCTAAAATGGTTGATTTAGAAATTGATGTCATCATTTATTTCTACAGACTATTCGATACTATTACTTGGATTGTTCCTCCTTTTTTACCTATTTTCTAATCTCTCAGTCTTACTTTCTCTTTGATGAGACTAAGAAATAACAACATATTTGGTATAGAACCTTAAAAGACTTTAATTGCAGGAAAAGTTACTCACATGTGTTTTGACAAGGTAATTAAATTTAAAAATATCAACTCAAAAATAATTGTTTATATTTAATATTTTAGACTGGTACTTTAACAACTATTGGTATTGATGTTGATGGATATTACGACTCTAACTTAACCGAGATGCTCACTGTTAAGGATCTAAAGAACTCAGAATTAGAAAATAATTTACATTTCAAGTTATTTTCTACTTGCCATGGAGCTTATTTATTGAATAATGAATTAGTTGGTGATATGCTTGATATTGAAATGCTTAAATATTCATAATACAAGATTGAAAATTCTAAGGATGTTTCTATTAAATTTACTTCCACTAAAGGTTCTTCTAAGTTAGAAGTATTAAATGTCTTTGAATTTGACTCTGATGTTTAAAGAATGTCTTCTATTGTTCATGATACTAAAGAAAACAAATACTATGCATTCTTGAAGGGTGCTCCTGAGCGTGTTAAAGAACTTTGTAATGATGATTCAATTCCTGCTAACTTTACTGAATAATTAAACAAACTCTCTCTTAAGGGTTTCCGTGTTTTGGGTTTATCTTACAGAGAAATAGATCAATCATAAGAAGATGTTTCAACTATGTAACGTTAAGATTTAGAATAAAATCTCAGATTCTTAGGATTTTTAGTTCTTGAAAATAAGTTAAAAGAAGATACTGCTGATGTAATATAGCGTTTAAGAGAAGGTGGAGTTTAATGTAAAATTATTTCTGGTGATAATCCTCTTACAACTCTTTAAACAGGATCTGAATGCAATATCTTAAACCCTGAACAAAAGATTTTTTTTGCTGATATGTAACAACCTGGTTAAAATATGGTTATTTCAAAGGTTGAATCAGAAAAAATTGAAACCGTTTAAATACCTAATGACTAAACTCCTCTTGATGTTTTGAACTATCTTGTTAAGGCTTAAGAACAAATTGTTATTACAGGAAAAGTCATAGAATATTTTGAAAATATGTTAAAACAAATTAACTAAAACAATAACAGCAGCAATGGAAGTATGTCTGAAGACAAAAACTCAGAATAAGGACATGAAAACTAAAATGTTTAATAAGTTACCTTGAATGATGAAGAAATTGCTACTCTTCAAACTGGTGTCATGAAAAATTATCAAAATTTAGTCAAGTAAGCAAGTGTTTTTTCTAGAATGCGTCCTGAATAAAAGAGAAGAATCATTGAACTACTCTAATTATAACACATTAAAGTAGGTATGATCGGTGATGGTGCTAATGATTGTGAATCAATTAAACAAGCTGATGTAGGTATTTCCTTTAGTTCATCAGATGCTGCTTTAACTGCCCCTTTTTCTTCTAAAAGTGATTCAATATCTTGTGTTGAAACTATCCTTGCCGATGGTAGAGCTACTATGGCTAACAATATAGAAATTTTCCGTTGCATTGTTATTTAAAACATTCTTAAATTTGTCGGATGCATGGTTATGCTTGAAGAAGCATAAAATTTTGGTGATTTCTAATTTACATTTTTAAGTTTCCTTTGTGGTATGCCCTTATTGGTTTTACTAGCTGCAAGTAAACCTGTTAAAAAATTGCAACCTGAAATACCTGATGACAAATTCTACAAGTTGCCTAATTGTGTTAGCATCTACTCATAAATTATAATATATTCAGTTTCTATGATTATAGCTGCTGCCTATCTTAAAGATTAACCTTGGCACATTTCTGATGAAACTCTTGATGTTGTTAATGGATAAAAGATTTTTAGAAAGTAAGGTGAATTAAATACTATTATCTTCTTGATGATTGTCTTTTTTTATATGACATCTTGTTTCAGTTTTTATATCTCTAAGCCTTTCAAGTAACTCTTTATCTAAAATTACTTACTCACTTTATTCTGGCTAGGAGAATTTGTTTATACTATTGTTATGTTTGCCAAACTCGATACTCAAATTCCTTCCTTTGATTTTGATCTTAACCTACAAGACGAATAAAAAACCATGAATATTATCCTTCTTATTACTATAATAGCTGGAGTTTGTGCATGTTTATTTGAAGACCTTGTTGTCAAAAAATTCATTGCTAAAAATGAAGTAGCTGGTCAAAATGTAAAAATTGTTTCAGTCAAGCAATAAACAGTATGATTAAAATCAAGAAATTTTACTAAAAAGTAAATATTTTATTATTAAAAATTTATCTATTTAACAATTTCTTTACTAACATGATATTATCTAGCTAAAATTTATATACATACTACATACTTATTGTTATCACTTAATTATCAATTTAATTGTTTTATTTTCACTTCAACATTTTCTTTCTTATTTTTTTTAATTTTAATTTTATAATTATTTAAATAAAAACAAAATCAATATTTTGTTAACAAAAATAAAAATTTTATCTTAAATTTAGTATCTTAAAATTTAAATCTAATAAAAGGTAACTTTGTATAGGAAAAATACTCACAAATAAAAGCATATTTTCAAACAAATCTAAATAATAAAATTATTTTTTGGTTTACTTTTTAACTTTATTGTTTTAAAAATTTTTGTAAATAACTAATTTTTTTAACAAATAAGAATCGCTTCTTTGCATATAATTGGTTTGTTTTAATAAATAAATAAATACTATTAATAGTAATAAATGGTAACTTTTTGATAGAAACTTTTATCTATTTATATCTTTTTGATTTAATTTGAATAAATTGAAATTTTTTTCCCTTTATTAATAAATTAAATCTATTAAATATTAGAAAATTATCTATCTCAATACCACTTGAATGTCCTTGAAATAATTTCTATTAAATTTTTTAGAGTAAAATATTTGATCTTTAATAAAATTTGACAATTTTTTTAAAATAAAAAAGTTTCTTAAGTATCTATATGGTAATTACAAATAATTAATTTTAGACAGATAACCTTTATTTAACTGTTACATGTGATTTCTTTTCGAAAGATATCTTTCTTATGGATTATAAACAACTAGTCTTTGATTTTATTTTGATCAATTTAAATATTGAACACTTTTTTTTATTAAATATTGTTTGAAATTTAATCCAAATATTTTTTTTAATTAAATTTTATATTGCTTTTTGATATATTCTTTGAATTCGGCAATTAGTGAAGATATGAAGATATGATTGATTTTTTTCATTATAAAAATTTACTGAGAGCAAAAAAATTTGATTTGCTTGCTTTTTTTTAGTTTTTTGATAATTGATAAAATAGTGAGTTTTGCTAACACATTAATTGATTTAAAAATTAGTCAAAAAAAGAATTTTTAATTAATAAAATGGCCAAATTCATTAGTTTTAAATAAATATTACTAAAGTTTTTAACAGTTTTAGCCTATCAATTATGCTTTTACTAAATTTTTTGCTAAATTTTTTATAACTCTATGCCATATTATCAATATTTAGCAGCAGATAGAGGTTAAAACCTATGTTAAATTCTACAAATCAAATAATATCCTCAATTAATCATAGAAGTTATAAATGGAATTTAATTAAAAGTAATTGATGTTTAAATTGATTATCTAGCTAATTAGACTATTGAATTGCCAGTTAAATAAGCGACTGTGGAAGGCATTTATATTTTTGCGATTACTACTGATAATTTTATATATACTTACAAGATTTCTCCTGATACAAGACTTCTAATATAAATTCTCAAATATTAAGTAACAGATATTTAAATCAGCTTAGATTGTATATTTGTTGAGCCTGATCTAAATTACATTTATGCAGGGTCTCAAGGAAGTTTGATAATCTATGAATTTACAAATCAAATTTCAATAAAATTCATTTCAAGAGTTGAAAATAAAATTGAAAAAATATAAACTTTTTGTATAACAAAAGTAGACTAATTTATTTATTTAAGCAATTATTATTCTGGTTTGAGTATATTCAATGGAGAAGACTTATTTAATCCAACGCTAATAACAACATTAACGCTAGTTGGCTATTAATCTACTTAAGTATATGTATTCTAAAAAGAGAGAATATTATATTCTAATTCAGAATATGATGGAGTGCAAATAGTAGATATATCAAATTTATATTAAGATCAAAGCAAATTTATTAATTCTAGCCAATAGTCTTCCTTACTATTGAAAGTTGCTTCAGGTTTAGTTTTAAATAAATTTTCTATCACTCCGGATGAAAAATGGCTTTTTTTAGGAGTCAGGTCTATTGGTATTTAGATTTTTGATATTTCAGATGCTTCAAAAAAAATCAAGCCTGTTTTTATTTAACTCATCAAATAATTTGGAAATTTTTCCAACCTAGTTTTTTTTGGTGTAAATTATAGATATTTTGCAGTTTCTACTGGAAATTATCTTCTGGTTTTTCAATAGACAGTACCGTCAGAAAATATTGATTATGTTGGCTTATATAGATAGAATTTTAGTGTAAATATTGAGACAGATGAAAACATAGATGATAACTTTAATTCTTGCTTCGTAAATAATTAATATTTAGTGGTGTCTGGAAGTTTAAAATATTAATTCTATGTATATGATTTATCTTTGCCATATTCATATAAATTGATTGTTTAATCTCCTTTCCTGCTTGGAGAATATGTCAGTAATAATATAATTAAGAAGTGTGTTCTTTATCACTTACCAACAAGACAGTATTTAATCTATGCTTATTCTCAAAAAATATTTGTTTATGACACATCTAGTAATAATCCTCAAAATCAACCTAAATTTGATTTAATATATACTTTTACTATTGATTATGTTCACTAAATAAATTAATTGATTTCTTTCAATAATGAAGAGTATCTTATAATGTGTTATTCTAACTTTATTATCACATTAGATATCAAGAATATTTAAGAATTCAAAATTATTTAATCTGCTGAAAAATTGCTTCTATATACAAATGACCATTCTTCTATTGCTGTTGATCATCATAATAAATTTGGAGTACTCACAATTTTAAACTAAGCAGCTGTTTACTTTTAGTTATATTCAGACTTCTAAATAAAATTCATAGATTATGTCTTACTGTATGGAGCGTTTTAAGTAGAGTATGATAAAGCAAATAGAAATTTGTTTTTCATAGCTGATGGAATCTCAGGTGTTACTATTATAGATTCTTCAGATATAACCAAACCTAAAGTAATATCAACTTAATATCTTAACAAATTAGTTATTTAATTATTTCAGCCATTAAACATGCCAAATTCTCTTCTTGTGAATTAATCCCAGCGAAGTGTAATTGCAGTTATTGATTTATCAAATTTAGATAAAATAAAAATTGTACAAAGTTTCTCCGATGGAGGAGAGGAAACAAGAAAATGCCAAATAGATGAGAAAAATAGTATTTTGATAGTCTAACATTTGACAGATATCAAAGTATATTACCTTGAAAAACAAGCTAACATTTTAAGAGAAAGTGATTTTGGTTCAAGACCAGCAGTTTAATTAAAAAATATGTTTGATTTTTCAAATGGAATAAATGAAACTAATATTAAACTTGCATAGTCATAATAATATGCACTTGTAGGTGAAGAGACTATGATTCATTTTTCCCCTTATCAAATTTAAAATTAATATCAAATACAAAGCTTAAAAGTATTTTAAGAGCCTTATGAATAGCAAAATATTGTCCCTAGTTGGATAACCTTAGATACAAAGAATTAACATATGTACTTAAATCCATCAAAAGATTTGTTCACTGGCCAAAATATAATTCTCCTTTTTCAATTAAAAATATAAATACTCTTCTAATAAACTGACTTTGTCATCGACTCTACCACCTTAAACATAAATTCCTCAGAATCTTAACTTATTTACTCTTCAATGGTAATAATATATTTGAATAAAAATCCTTTGAATCTTCATTTATTTATGAATCTTACTTTTTTGGCTTCTACCTCATTAATAAAATATAAATTTCAATGATAGAAAGTAGAGCCTTATTTTATATTTTATGAGGATAAATCTTATGTTACCTTAAAAATTAATTAATTATTTCAAATGTATTTTAGTATTTTTTTATTTTAAATCCAAAAATCTTAAAAATATTTTGTTTAAATTAATTTATTTGAAAAATAGATTCAATATGGGTTGCTAAATACAGATGGATGTGCTTCATAAGATTAGAGTCCACTGGATAATTTCCCAGATGATTTCTTAAAAAGCATGAAATAAATAGATAATAAAAATGATGAAGAGTAATTATTGCTTTTTATTAGAGAAAAGCTCATTAATTCAACTTTATTTTATTTCTTTTCACTTAAAATAAATCGTTCTCTTTTTTTAACTCCATCTCAACTAACTTGTTAGAATAATCCCGCAAAATTATGCTATGTCTAATCAATTTAATCTTCTGTGTCATTAACAATTTACCTTCTAAATGAAATATCATACTTTATGAATGAAAAATTTGAAGGAATCCTGTCATAATTTTATTAAAATAATACAGTTTTATTTTTGCAGGGCTCTCCAGAACTTATAAATAACTATTTAATATAAAATTTATCAATTTATTCTAATCAAACCATACTTTCATAGCATATTCAATTTGACCTTTCTGATTCTTTAGATTCTGATTGGTCATCTTAGTTCACTTACCAAGAAGTTTAGTTCATTTGGTATAAAAAAAACATAACGAACATTCAAACTTTTTAAGAAATTTATCAAGAAAAATATCCTAATGGCCTTTAAGTTGAATCTAAATTTGAATTAATTTTTAATTTATAAGAAATTTTCTCTTACCACTCAACTTTGAGCTTGTCAATTTAGGTAATTATTTATTTTTCCAATCATTTTTAATAATATAAAATTAAAAATGAAGGGATTCTTTGATTTAAATTGTACATTGAGTCTGCCTAAAAGTTGTGATGGATCCTGGATATGCTTTGATGGATAATAGGTTCTTTCTGGGATGGCTTCTTTAGATTAATATGAAAATAGTTATACATTATATTTTAGAGTTACTGATGGGTATGAATATCATTATGAAATTTTGGAAATAGAATTTAGTATTTACTCAACAAAATAAATTTTAAAAATAACTGCTATCATAAGTGGGATACTTTTTATCTTAATAATTATATACATTCTTAGATAAAGGATTCATAATATATTCTTTTACAAGCATTATCTCCATTCATCGGAGTATCTGTATTATAGTAATGATAAAATATTCTTCAAAAAGCTATTTCTAAGATAATCGAATTGGAGGACTGCTGTCTAACTTTTCAATCTTTTAAAAGAATGCTTCAAAGAAAATGAATTAGTTAAAATTGAGGATTTTGATGAAGAAAATTAAGAATAATTATCTACCTTCTATCTTAATTATTTAAATCAGTCAGGAGACTTAAACGAAGAAGAATTCATTCAAGATTGTTGTTCTATTTTAGAGAAAAATTAGAATTTATTTAGTAAGCTTAAAACCCAAACTCTTTAAAACAAATATTCAGAAATTAGAGAAGCCCTCATTTCAATCTTTTACAAGTATGCTCTCTATTCTGATTCAAATTCTTATTATGCTTATAAACTAATCAAGAATCATTACATGAAAAAATTAAAAGCAATCAATTGGTATAAGGTAAAACTTCCTTTCAAATTAACCAAAAGTTTTCTTGAAATTAGTTTTAAATTAGAATCATCCAAAATTTAGCTTTTTTAATCATTTTGATTCATAATAAAATCATTTACTCTCTAAATAAACAAAAAATAACTCTTCAAAAATTTATTTATTTTCATATCATATTTGAAGAAATCCATGAGAGTGTTGTGTTACCAGATCTTTTTATTGTTTTCAATCAATTATATTAATTTAAATAAATTATTAATTGAAATAGAACTTAGTAAAAGAAAAAAAGATTATCTAGCAGTCAATCAGTGTAGCAACAATTTAAAATTTAGAAGAATCTTCTTCAAACACAAAAGATAACACCTAGAAATCTTCTGAAGAGAATAAAGAATCAAGGATTTCATTTAGCGATTTGTTGATAAATAATGAAGAGTTAAAAAGATGTTTGAATGAACTAAAGAAATAGGAAAAAAATAAATTTGGATTAGATTATGATATTAAAATATTATAGAATTCTATTAAATCAGATTATTTAGGATTTGATTATAAGTTCAATTTAAAAAATTATAAATAATGTTTTGGAGAATCCCTTCACATCAGTAGCTAGTAAATAGGAGAAATTATTTGCCACAAAAAAGATTTAGGAACAATTTTAAAAAATGATTTAAATTCTAACAACCACAGGACTAATTCTTTTAAATAAATTATGGATAATTTAAACTTAGGTTATAGGAGATATCCAATAGCATTAAGCAAAATACAAGATCAAAAAGAAGTCAGTGATATCAGCTACAATATCGAACTTGAAAGTCTAACTTTTAAATTTGATTTAGAAAATCTAAGCCAAGGATAGTATAAAATATAGATATTCAACACCTAAAATTATCTCATTTTTCAATTTTCCTTTTTGAAATTATTTAGCTCATTAGAGTAAGAGTTCAAAAGAAAGTTTAAAATGTTTACTTTTAGCTCTTCATAAAATATCTTTTCAAAAAAGAGAGAAAGAAAAAGTCAAAAATCTAACATTTTTCAAAATCCCTATTAGAAAAGAAATTCAAGACAGCCCCTCTAAATAGATTTAAAGAATGGAAGTAATCTGAGTATCTAATCTATAATAAAGAACCCTAATAGTAGACGAAACAAAAATAGAAATGCTACTTTAAAATTTGAAGATGACTTCTTCAGTAATAACAACAACTATGACAATAAAATAGATTTGTGAATCATAAAATTAATATTGATTATTCAAAATATAATCTGAAATGTTAAAAACATTTTAAAATAACAAATAAATATAAATTAAATTATTTGAAAATAAATTAGAACATTTACAAATTTTTAACTAATTTTATTAAATTATTTATTATTCTTATTATTTCTCTTATTACCTTTACTACTAAGTACTTACTTCTCTATTTTTCTATATCAATAATATATCTCATCCTCAATGCAAAAATATATTTAAAATAGATATTATTAATATTATTTTGTCTTAAATTAAATATTAATTTTATTATAAAAGTTCTTTAAACATTATTTAAAATCAAAATATCTCTTTATCCTAACTTAATCATTTTGAAAGTATTTTTAAAATAAAATATAAATACAAATCTAAAATTTATATAAAGTATCTCTCTTGTCTTTAAATTTTAATTAATTTATATTTCTTTATGAGTAGATAGAATTTGATGAATAGAGGATATAATAAATATACAGTAATTAATCATAACTACAAAAACTAAAACTAATTACCAATTATGACTTTATTTTTAATCTATCTATTAACTCAAAATAGGAATAAACTAAAAAATTTTGAAGTTTAGTAGAAATTAGAAGAACTGAAATTTCCTCAAAAATATTATTATTCATAAACCAAATATTTTTTTATAATGAGGATATTAATATTTTTAAATTCTATAAAGAGATAACACATATAAATTTTGATAAATCTTATCAATCAAAATAAATAAATTGAATTGACTTTTTTTTTCCAACCCCCCTAAAAAATTCAGAAATAATAAATATCAACTAATAGTCATCTTTACTTAATAAATAATTTATCAAAAGATAAATAAATTAATAGTAAGACAACTTTAACTTTCTCTCACCTTATTGAGCTATAGTATATACAATCTAATAAATCTAGGGGGGCTTATTATCTGAGATTAAATGTATTAAAAATAATTTATTTTACTTTCTAGCTTGAAGAAGAAGGCCTAATGAGCAATGATTTAACAAATATTTATCAGAAAAAAATAATTAAACTAGAATAACACCTAAGTTACGATTTCACTTGCTTTCTTCAACTATCTTGAAAAGAGGGAAAATTCAAAACTGAATATTCTTTTAAAGAAATCTAAAAAAACAGAATATTAGGAGCAAAAGACCTAAAGATTTTAATAATTTCCTTATTAACTTCAAAATAGTTAAACTCAAAAGCTATGAGCTGATGTTCTTGACTAATATGTGTGAAAGAATAAATCTCCAAAAATCTAAAATTTTCCTCTAACAGATTTACTTAAATTTAGATTTTACCAAAAAATTTGTTAAATTTAAGCATTCCCACCCTATATTTATGGGAAAATGTTTATGTGTTTAAAAAAATAAAATAGAAACATTTAATATGAATTTGTGAATAAATATTTTGAATGAATTTATAATTTAACATTTGAATGCTTAAAATAATTATTATGAAAATATAATTTAATTAATTTAAGAAAAATTAAGAAAAGAATAAATAATTAGAAATAACTAGATTAAAATGAATCTTTTAGAGCTATTTAATGAACCTTTCTAATATGAAGGATAATATGATGATTTGATAGATCAAATTGAAATAATTTAAGATAAATGGTTAAAAATAATTAAAAAGATGAACTAATGGAATAATTAAAATTCAGTGAATAAAGAAATCCTACAAGAACTGAGACAAAGAATGAAATAAATTGATTTTTCATTAACTTAAGAAGATATGATATTTATTGATTATATAAGATTTTAGAACTATGAAGATTAAATTAAATTTTTACATAGATTTTGGAGTAAATTTCTAACAGAGACTTAAAGTCCTAATATTAAGAAATTATTTCTACACTTAATGAAATAAATGATTTTAATTATAAGATTAATAAATGCTTCTGATTAAAATTCAGATATTGAAGAATTTCTAAATTATATTAGAACGTAACTTACCTTTTTAAATAAGTTGCATTAACTGAATCAATTAACTTAAGAAAAAGCTATAGAGGCTTACACCCCACCAAAATAATCTCAAGGAAAATTTATAACTAATAAGATTATCTTATTAACCATTTTCTTAGCAGCAAAGAACTCAGTAGAGCTAATGGAAGAAACATTAAATAATGATTGATATTAAATATTTACTATTAGTTTATAGCAAATAATTTTATAAAATATTAAAGTATACTATATTTATATATTTATCTATCATTTTATTCATTAAAATCTATTAATTAAATTTAAGAATTATTCATAAAATTTTTCAATTATTAAGACATTGATTTAATCGATATTTAAAAATAATTATTGTCATATTATTATAATAACAAATTTATCTTTTTCTTTCAATAAAATATTTGATTTTTTTTATTTTTATTTTATTTTAAATTTAACAATTTTATTGAAATGGGTCTATCAACATGAAGTTTAAATTTTGTTTTGTTCAAAAATCATTTTTAAAAATTTTTAAATAAAAATAAAAAGTAGTAATGAATGACTTTTAATATATATCTAATATTTGTATTTTTTGATAAATACATTTTTTGAGAATACTTTAGTATTCCAGAAAGGCTGATTAGTTTTGGATTATTTGTTATCAGAATTAAAAAAAGATAGATTTATATACTAGTTTTTGAACGATTGAAAAAATTGATTCATTATTTCTAATTTTAATTTCTTTCTTTATTAAGAGATATTTTTTTAATTTACTCTTACTTTTTAATCTTACTTTTCCAAAGAATCAACATTAATTTTTGGATTTTTGCAATAAAAAAAATATTTTAAAGAAAGTTAATAAAATTAGAAATTAATTAATAAATGAAATATTTAAAATAAAAGAAAAAATAATAAAATAATTTATAAAGGTATGATTGTAATTCTGAAAAATAAAGCGAGATAAGAAGTATGAAAGTTAATTTCTCATATTATTTTTGATAAAGAAAATATTTAGTAGATCAGGTATTTGAGGATTTAAATTAATTGTTATTGACAAAATAGGGAAAATATCAAATTATTAGTTCATTAAATAAGTACTTGTAACTGAAAATAAAGTGAATTTAATTAATTCAAAGAAATTCTTTTTTATAATTATTTTTTAAAGATTTTATGTATAAATAAATATATATATTATTTTCTTTAGAATTACTTTCATTTTTGTAAATTTTATTATAGTAAATAATTACTATTGATAAAACCTTGTGATTTCTATACTTTCAAAATGAAGATAACCTTTAATGCCTTTAAGAATAAAAAAAATAATAAATATTTTAGTTTACATCAATTACTTTTTTATTGTATTTTTACATCAGAGTTCATCTTATCTTATGCAATAAACAGAAAAAGGTAGGAATAATATTTTTGTAAAAACAGGTTAGTAAAATTGAAAGATAATATTACAAATAATAAATGGTTATTCTAAAATTTAAAAAGAAAATAGTGCCTTGTTAGCAGATATTAAAATAATCCTATTCATTAAAAACCTGAAAATTTTAAACAAGTAAAATCGTAAAAGATGAAATTGTTTATTTATTTAGAAAATAGTGAACTCACTTTGATTCTTTGTTTGTTTGCTTGATTTATTTTTTATTAATTTTTGTGATTGCATGTTATTTTATTTTTTGCAATTAATGTTATTTTACTGCATAAATTGCTTATTGTATTAATTTTTAATTAATATTAATTATTAAATTAAGCAAAAAAGCAAGAAAGCTAGCAAGTCAATTTTAAGCTTAGATAAACCCATTTTTTATAAATAAAATTACTTGTTATATTGATTAAATATTCAATAAACTACTCTTCATATATGATGCTTTCAGGCTTGCTTTCCAGCAGAAATTTACTTTTGATTTTTTTAATAGTTTATTAATGGAATTTTTGCATTTCTGCAGACACTACTGAGCAGCAAAATTAAGTAGAAAAAATATATGAACCTATACCTTCTACTTCCATAAACCTTCAGTATATAGGTAATAAAGCAAGTAATTTTACAACAATTCAGTCTTTAAAAATACAGAGCTTCATGAGCATTAAGCATCCCCTGTTTAATATAATATATGTTGCTGCGCTTAATGGAGGATTGTTTGTAATTGACTCATCTTCACAACAATAGCTTTAGTAATTTAACATTATATGCAAAAGAATTTTCTTAAGAAAAGGGCAACTTTATGCTTCTATGGGCAAAGAAGGCTATTCAATATACTAAATAAACTCTTAAAATGGCTAATTAGAATTAGTTTGCAATAATTAAATAGGAAGTTCTGTTGATAGTATTTATGTAGACTCAACAGCTTCATACATTTATATAGGAAGTGAAGGGTATATCTATTTAGTTTTAGTTACTGGCTAAGGCAAAACACAAAGTGATTTCACTATCTCTATGCATGTAGGGATCTATTCAGGAGAATCTAACTATATTTACAGTACTCCAGATGAGTAGTATTTAATGGTAGCTAATTTAATCAATGGAGTTAGTGTTATTAATATTTAGTAGAAAAATTAGCCTTATTTAGTATCTCAAAAGCTACCAGAGTGGTAGGTGGTTGATCTCAGGATGGTTAACTAAGGCTAAATTGTTTATGCAGTTGAAGAGTGGTATGGGCTGTTTGTAGGTGACTTCTCTACTCTTTACTAAAACGAAAATATTTTTAAAGCAAAAGATGATATCTGGGTAAACCATATTAGTTTTCAAGGAACTTCTAGAGCGATAGAAGTATCTTCAGATGAGAAATTGCTCTTTGTAGGATTAAGATCAATAGGAGTTTATGTATTTGATATTTCTAATAATGAAAACAAACTCAATCCAATATTAATATAAACAATATCAATAAGTGGATTGGCAAACCATATCTTTTTATTTAATTCTGATAACTCCTTTCTCTATGCTAATGGATGTTGCTTGTAAATTGTGAACAAGGTAGAAGCAAATTATAATGTAGACATTCCTAATGTATTTAATACTCATATTTCAAGAAGCTATGAGATTTTTGATTAAGATTCAATTCCTTGGGATTACTAATACTCTTCAAATAGCTAATATTTATATCTAGCTGGAGCTTTCTAGGGTATAGAGGTATTTCAATTGAGAAATAGCACCTTCCTTCCTCCAATTAAGATGTTCTCATCAAATATATATCCTTCTGCTAGTACAGATTCAGTTCATTTAATAGAAGAAAAAAATCTTCTTGTTTAAGGCAGCTCAGAAAAAGGAATTATTTTATGGGACATTAAAAACTTAACCTCAATTAAAAAAGTAGGAGAGTTCAATCACCCATTATAAAACAGTGACAGTGATGGGATAGTTTACAACTCAAAACTGTAAATATTTTTTTTATTTTCTAACAAATTTAAACATAAAAATTTCTTTAATCCCCCTCCACTCAAATTTAATATTTAGAATAGAACCTCATATAATAATAAATCAAATAAAAACAGATGCTTATTACTTTATATTTTACTCAAATAATATCCAACAAATGAATACTTTGTTAGAGAAAAAGGTTAAACAAAGAAATGTTTTAACATTTCCTAACAAATTTAAAAGTATTTTATTTGATATTTTGCTGTAAGTAACAAATTTGCTTCAAAGTGAATAAAAGTTTTAAATTTTATAAAAAAATAAATAATTGATAATATATTGAATAAATTAAAAAGAAATATTTCATTGAAAAGATGCCTTATAAACTGTTTTAAATAAATTTTGAAAATAAATAAGATAATATCAATATAGAATTATCTCTACGTTTTAAAGAGATAAATAGTTATAAATATCATATTTTATAATTCTTACAGCTTAAAATTAAATAACAGTTAGCTAGATTATTTAAAGAATGAATGAATAAATAAATAACTATCATTGACTTCCTTAATCAAAAAAGAGATAAAAAGATACTTTGAAATAACTCATGATTTAAATTTTTAAGATAGATTATTTGATAATTTATTCAATCAGTAACTATCAAAAATAAATTTCTTTACTTTAAAAAAGAGAGAAATAGTTTTAACGAAATGAGCGTTTATGTTTTTTGAGATACTAAAATTAAAAAATAGCTTTTATTAACTATATTTTATATTAAAGAGATTGCTTGGCAATTGCTAATGGATATCAAGGAGCCTACTTACTGGATATTAGTGATTTAACAAATTTGAAAATGATTAGCGAAATAAATGTAATAGACTATGATATGCAAGTTACAGCTGAGAGTATATTAATGAGTTCAGACGCTAATTATTTAGCAATTTCTCTAAGATACTATGGTTTGCTAATATTTAACATGAAAATTCTTAAAAGCCCTAATTTGATAGGTAATTTCATGACCTATGGAGGAGAGAAATGCATTTTAAGTTATGATGAAAATTATATATTTGTAAGTGATGGATATAAAGGGATAACAATTATTAATTTTATAGATAAAGAAAATGCTTATATTTAATCCACTTTGAATTTAGGGGCCTAAGCTTTGTATGCATACCAGAGCATGATTAATTAAGATATAATATATGTTTCTATTATTGAAGATGGATAATTAGCTGTAATAGATATATCAAATAAAAGTAGTCCTTAAAAAATGGCATAAATATAGTTTGGCTTTGAAAAATCTTTTGCTCTAAGAGAGGCACCAAATAAGTAATTTATAACTTACTTAACTGCAACCGGATTACGTTTCTAATCAATAGGTTTTTAATTAAAAATTCATACATAAATAAGAAAAATAACAAAATAAAATAATTTTACTTTTATGAAAGCAGTGGCACCAAATTAGCCACTTTTAGTTGGAGAAACTATTGAGCTAATCTTTTCATCTATTCTATTTAATTAATCAATTAAAATTCAATAAGTATTTTACTATAAAGAATTCTAAGTGAGTGCTATTGAATCTTGGATGCAATTTAACTAAAATAAAAATAAATTAAAAATGGTTATTGATAAAAATGGATTATCAAATAACAATGGTTTGAATATTCTTCTCTTACAAATTTTGATTAAACTTAACTAAACTTCTTTTGTAACTCAATCTCAATCTTATTCAATTAATGCTATTCAGTCCAATTAAATCTACCAAAAGCTAGTAAGAATTTATAAAAAATATTTTATTTTGATTAAAATTTAATTTTTTAAATTTCATTCATTTTTCAAATAAAATAAATTAGAAATAAAGAGCAGTTTTGAATGAAAATGATTACTTAAATTTGGATAACTTCTACTAAGATTCAATATTTTTTATAGATTTAGACAATTCTACTTAATACACTAACTTAAACTTAACATAAGACTATATTAAACAAATATTACTATAATCAATATATTACTAACCTATTAAATTTAATGTAGTTTCCAGTTTATCTTTAAACATTATGTATTTAGAAAACAAATAATAACCAATTTAGACAATCTCTTAAAGTGTCAAGATTATAATCATGATTCTTGATAATAAATCATATTTCATAGAGAATAAAGTGTCACTTTAAGCATAAATAAGCATGTCCTAAGATTTTAAATCAGTTGTTATCGAAGGTTTTACTATAAATGTCAATTAAGTATTAATTGATGGAGTCCAAGTTGTTTTAAATTAAATAGATGAAGAAATTCTAGTTTAAGTTATCCTTATTGATAACATAAACTTTGACTTTATTCAGATTTATAAAGTTCCATAATTAAAATTTCTCTAGAATGCAAAGCAATTAAAAGATGCCAACTCTCTCAAATAATAATTCTAAGACTAAATGAGTGAATCGTTAACAGGTAAATCTAACAAAAAAATTAAAATGTATTAACTGAATTACTTAAAAAAATAGTCTAAAAGGAATACACCTTCACTTTCTCAAGTAACACATTTTAGTACCTTTTACCTTAGCAAGAGGGTATCTAATTCAAGGTAAATTATTTATTAAAATAATAGCAATTATTTGCTGCTTTGATTTTACAAATTAAAATGAATAAAATTGTTTAATTTTTTCAGAAACAATAAGAGTTTTTTTTATTGCAAAATTTGTAAAAAAAAAATCTAATTTAAGTTGTTCTTTTGAGAAATATTTTTATTTAAATAAAAAAAGGCTTTCTTAAAATAAGATAACAATAATTCAATCAGTATTTAAGGATTAGATTGGATTGATTTCGATCCTAGTAATAGATAATTTAGATGGTAAGGAAGTTTATCTCAGCTTTCTAAAAAATATACAATATTAATAAATGCAACTCTAACAAACTCAAATAAATATTGGGCTACAGATGAATTCGATATTCATTTTGAGAGAATACCTATTGAAATAATTGTAATGATATGTATAGTCAGCTTTTTTTTCCTGATAATCATTCTTTTATTTTATTGTTATAGAGCTAAAATTTAATACTTTAGATATTTTGAAAGATACACCTATTCAAGTGAACCTGCTATCGTTAATAGAAATTTCTATAAAATTATTATTCTCATTCCAAATTATCTTGGAGAATTCCATAAACTTTGGAAGTAATTCATAAAGAATGAAAAAATAGATAATAACAGTACAAAAGTAAATTTCAAAAAATATCTGACTCAATAAAAAGAAATAGATACTCAACTATTGATAGAAAAGCTTAAGAGTATTTATTCATAAAATAAGCACTTCTATTCTAAATTAAAAGACCAGGAATTCAAAATCACTAATTTTAGGCTTACTAACTTGGTTAAAGGTGCTTTTTCATGTTAAATGCTCTCAGAAGATTTAGCTACCTAAGAGGTGTATTAGCAACTCAAAGTTATAGCATAAAAAAAAGGATATCGCAAGGATTGGTATAAGGTAATTTATTTTCTACAAAGAATGATCAAATTAATGAACTCTTATTCATTTAAAGCATTAATATTATCATATGACACAATATTTATTTGACAAAAGCATAAGAGAAAGAAAAAAAAATTGTGTAAAATAAAGATAGATTTTATTAATAACAAAAAAGTTTAAATTTTATTTTTAATAAAACTTCTAAAATTTCTTAGCTTTTTTAAGAATAAATTATTAATTGACAAAAAGGATGAGTCTTTTATTACTTTTATCATTTAAATTAATTAAGATTTTTCTTTCTTTATTTACAATAAAATTCTTCTCTTCTTTCTTACTTTACTTTTAAAAACAACTCAATTTGTGGTGGAATTTATTAAATATTAAAAATTAAATTTTTTAATGTTTTTTTATGCTCTTTAAGAATGATCAATTAATTTGGAATTTTTAATAAAATTCAAAAAGTTAATTAATATCCAATAAATTTTATACAATTTTTTTATTAAATTTAAAATAGTATTACACAAAGATTGTATATCCAGAAAAAATAAATGAGAAAATTGCAGTACCTACTATTGAAGAGAGTAATAGCCATACTAATGTCGATTCATATAACTTTTCTTAGTTAGAGCAAAACTTACCAATAATAATAATAGATGAAAATAAAATAATTTTTACTTTAGAAGAGGCAAATTCTAATTCAATAGAAAAGAATAACTCATATAATCACTATTTGCTTTTTGAGAAGATTAAATCAGATGGATATGGATATACCAATAAAACCATTAAGAGATAGGAACCAAGCTATGGCGAGACAATACATATTTAGCACTCTAACATTAGGAAAGTAGTTGCTTTTAAAAAAAGAGAGGATGACTCAAGATGTGGTTGTTTTCCTAAGATTCGTCAAAAATTTTTCCTTGATTTCTAAGAAATCCAAAATCCTAAAAACTCAAATTTGCCTGAATGGATAAAATGTGAAGTTACATAAAATTCTTTAATATTGAGTGGAAAACCTACCTCTGCAGATGTTGGGGATATTTTGATCAGAATTTATGATAAAAATAACTACATTCTGAATTAATTCTTTATAAATGTTCGTAAAATGAGAAAACAAACCTACATTAGTCCTGAATAAGAAGGAAATTAATACAGTTAACGTTTATAAGTACCTTCTTTGCTGCAATAATAATTAGTTGCATAAAATAGTAAGTTATCTAATTAATTTTTGAATTTAGTTCCTAATAAAGTATTAAGCTCAGCTGGGGGATCAGGTATTCTAAATACTAATACTTTTTATTAACAATCTCCACACACTATGAATACAAATTCTCCTTTACCATTATTAAATTAATCATCATAATAAGCTTTACAGAGCTAAGGGCAGAGAAAAATTTTGAGGAACCATACTAAAAAAAATTCTTAGAGATATTCAATAAAATAATATAAGCAACTATTAAATGGTGAATTAAATGTAATTAGATTCAAATCAGAAAATTAAATTAAAGATAATTCTAGTGTTGGTGAAAACCACAAAAAGAATTCTGATGATTTAATCTACAGCAAAAATAATAGGTAATTTCCAGTTTATCAAGATTCTCCTATTGAATAAAACTGTGAGATCAAATTATATGATAAAAATTCTTCAAATAATTATAGCAGTCAAATGATTCATTTTTAAGCATAGGAAAATAATCAAGATACTGTCATGATAAAGGATGAAAATCTTTTTAAAATCAAAGGCTAGATTAACCAAGATAATTTTGATCAAGATTTGTATTTTGTAAAACCCACTAAAAACTTTTTAAGTAATTATAACTCTTTAGAAAATGAAACAATTTAAGAGGAGCTATAAACTAATTTAAAAGACAATAACAAATCTCACTCATCTTTCAATTTCAATCAAAACAGCAGATATAAACTTTCTCATTAAAATCATGAAGAATAAAGCTCAGTGTCTAATTATAAAAATTACTAAGAAAGTTATGAGTTTGAAAAATCATTAGCCCTAATGTCTTGTGAGGTAAAATATATTTTTTAAATTTATTAAAATTATAATTTTTCAAACTAAAATAGAAGATTGATATTAATAGTCCTAAGCTCACATAATTTAAACCCATCTCAATTAAGAAGCTAAATAGAATTCCATCAGCTGAAAATATATCTTGAATAAAACTTATTTCAAAAAAAATATAATCTAAATCTAAAAAAAAGTTTTTTTTTATATTCTTGTAAATATTTATTTCAATTGTTTTTCTTTATTACTTATTCATCAACTTTTATTCTAAACGTTTTAAATCATTTTAGAACTAATAAAATATTTTGAATTCCTAATTAACTATTTTATTAATTATCTCTTTAATATTTATATCTCAATTCTATTCTCTGAGTCTATAAATTTGCAATTTCATATTAGTTCAGATGAAAAAAAGGTTTAGAATAAATTATAAAATAATGAATAAATTTTTGAAGCTTATTCATTTGTAAGCAATAATTTGCATTTAAATTTACTATTAACCCTAAAAGTCTTTAAATTTATTTGTGATCAAAAGGTTTTATTCTAAAGCTTAAAACTTAAAACTCGAATTAGATTGCTATTTTAAATTTAGTTTTAACTAAAATATTAAATATTTATTATTTTATTCAAAGCAAAATTATTAAATTTTTCTTCAAAATCTACTATTATCTTTTTTTTTTAAAAGTTTTTATTTTTTGCTTAACATTTGTGTAATGTTGTTTTTTAATTAGAAAAGCAAAATATTTCTTTTGAAAAGATAAGAAAAAAACAATTAAAATTTGAAAGAGTTGATTTTTTTTTTGATTAATCTTTTAATATTCACACAGTTTAGAAAACCAATATTGCATGACTTAATTTTACTGGATATTTAATAAACACATTTAAAAATTAAATTCTTTTGCTGGTATTTCATAATATTTTTAATTAAAAATAATTTTAATTGTGAAATAAAGTAAAATTTTGAAAATAATTTGCTATTTTTCTGATAATAAGCGACTAAATAACTGCATTTCCTTATTAGATAAGGGCTATTTTGAATTTTGCTAATTATAATTTTGGAGTTATTAATTTTAATCAATTGACACTTTAAATTAATTTCTACAAACACTATTAAACATATTTATTATGAATGATGACAACTACTTTCAGTCTCAGATAGATGAAGTAAATAAAAGTTTTAAAATAAAAATAAGCAATTTAAAATATTCATAGGAGCTGATACTAAATTTAAAACTAAGTCCTAAAGATGAATCAGACATTGAAAATATAGCAAAACAGCTATCTAATTTAGAATTCTTCAGCTATTATTATTCTTAAAATAAGTTTCACACATTAATCAAAGACTGCATATTAAATTCTCAATATAAATTTATCAAAGCTGGTCAGTATATATTTAAATAAGGTATAAGAAAATGTTTAAATACTTTCTTTTATTTTGGTTGCTCATTTTATTAACATTTTAACAATAAAAGGCGATTTATCTGATTTGTTCTACATCTTAATAGATGGTATTGTTCAAAAGTAGATTTTGACTTATAAAATTTAAACATAAACCAATGAAAGCCCAGCAACTAACAAAAATATACCTTCAAGGAAGAAAGTAAAATCTCTAGCAAAAGATGATGAAAAATCTATAATTAACTTAAGAAAGTATTATCAAGGAGATAGTTTTGGAGAATTCCAAATGCAGAATAAAGAAGTAAACAAATAAATAATAAAAGCTTTATAATAGTAATGAAAATAAATGATTCTAATTTTAAAAAACTTAGTTGAGGAAATATTATGCTAAATGTCTAACTGATACTCACCTCTTAGCAATTAGTAAGGAATCTTATTTTAGTCTACTCGCTTATCAAGAAAAAAAAAGACTGATTAATGTTGTAGAATAGCTGAAATAAATTCCTTACTTTAATAACTGGACACTTACTGAAATTAAAAAATTGTATAACCACATAGAAATAAAGAATTTTTCTATAAATTCCTTTGTATTCCAAGAAGAAGACCCTTCAGATTATTTTTATATAGTCAAGTAAGGCGAATTCATGGTAATTTTATTTATCCTTATTAATCCATCAAATTAATTTAGAATTATTATTTTTATTTAATTTGATGTTTACATTTTTTTCTCTTTATTTTTTAAGACTTAATAAAATATATTTTCGTTTAACTATCAAATCATAAAAAAGATATTATCTATCTATTTAGTAAAAGCAATTAATTCTTCAAAATATCTCTTTAAAAAGATATTCATTAGTGATGAAAATAAATTGAAGGATTTAATTCAAAATAATATTATTAAAAGATATTAAATTAGTATATTAATTATATTGTAAAAAGTACTAAAAGTGTTTATTTAAAAATAATGTGTTGGAAGATGAAAGAGAATAAGGTTTAATGTACTAAAATGTGAAGTATCTCAACAATAAATCAAAAAAATTAACAAGTGTAATAATGGATTTATTATTTTTTTAAATATCTTTTGATGAATCTATTTTGTTAAAATAAAGATTTTATTGCTCAGTAAAATGTAAACGATTGGTGAAGCTGAGATATTAAATAACTTAAAAGGAATGCAATACTCTCTTGTTTGTATAACTTCAATAGGATAACTTTATTAGTTGAAAAAGTAAGATTTTATTGATCATGTACTTTCTGATGAATTAAGTAAACAGAAAGTTGAAACCAAGGTGATGCTTTAAAAAGAGGAAATAGAAAAAATTATGATAAATATTAACCAAAGTTACAATGCTTACAAAGATTTTATTTTCAAGGATGAAACAATAGAAGAAAATTTAAGGAGAGAAGATCAATATAAATAATTATCTGTCAGTTCAAATAAATGGAAAACTATTACTGATCTATAAAATGTAAATCAAGGAGGTTAAACACATGATAAAAAAACATCTACTTTCAAAGATTATTTTAAAATGAGTTTGCATAATACAGATTCTAATTTTATACAGACTCCAAGAGATGAATCAAAATAGAAGCTAAATGGGAGATCTAATTTTATGCTTGAAACTCCTAAAAAAGTATAGAGTGCTTAATAGTCTCGAGTATTTGATAATTCTCATATATCTTCTCATCAATCTTTAATTGAATAATAAAATGAATAAGATTCTTAACTTGTTGAAAACTACATGAGCCACAAATAAGGCTTTAAATTAACTCATAGATCACCTCAATCACATAATACCACTCCAAAAACTTCTACTTTTTAGAATAATTACTTTATCAATTCCCCCTAAAGCTCAAGTGTAATGAAACAGTAAATTGACTTAAAAACATCTCAATCAAATTATCTAAAAAATTATGTTGGAAATAACATTAAAAATTCCCTTTTCAATCAATTTAACTAAACAAATACATAAAAAAATGAGGGTAATAATAAAAATATAACATTTTCATCATTAATTAATGAATCCAAAAACTACTTAGTAAACACACTAGTAATGGAGTAACCCCATCTAAACAATTTTAACTCAATAGAATAAAATATAGCAAATAACCAACCTTATTATAAGAATTTTTAATACTCACATAATAGCAGTCTAGTAGATTTCCAAATGGATGAATAAGAAGTAAAACATTAAAAAATAAAAAAATCTCAGAGTCATAAAATAATTTTGGCTCATTAACAAACATAATAGCAACATCAGTAACAACAAACTTAATTGCAAAAAAGTTAAAGTCAAATATAATTTTAGTCAAATAATATACAGCAAAATAAAAAGTAAATTGATTAAGAATAAAAAAACCATGATTAAATTTTACAGCCACAAATGAAGAGAGCTTAGTCTGCTTGTCACAAGAAAGTAAAGATTACTTAGGTAGAAAACAATTTACATAACAGACTTAGATTTAAGTTTTACTAAAGAATCAAAGACTAAGATAGGAATCCTGAAGGAATGAAATTGCATATTTTTGAGGATGTTATATAAAAAATGCCTTATAAAAAAACCCCACACCTCAAGTTAAGACCTTATGAAATAATGAACAAAGCAAGCGATGCTTTTGATAAAACAAAATATATTAAATAAGAAATCTAACATTAGAAAACACAATCAATGCAAGAATTTAACACATTTTTACATTATCCAATCTCTGTAAGAACTCAAACAACCTTCCAGACTTAATAATAACCTTATACAAAGCTTACTACAACAGATACTCATTAGTCTTATGCTCCTAATGATAATAAAATAAAGAGAAAGAGACCAGTTTCAATGTGTAATTTAACAAAGGTACATATTGAAAATAAAGAAGAATTTCCCTAGCATGTTGAAAGATTATAATCAAGTAAGGGTTAAAATAGTAAAGTTTCTTCAAGTGTTTCCATTAAAACCTTTCAAAATACATAGGAGAATTAGAAACTGAATACAAATATGAACACTATTTATGGAAGTTAGTAATTTACAAATTATACCCAAGAATTCGATAAATTAAATACAGAATACTAATAATAAAATACTTAATAAGTATAGGCATAAAACTAACCAAATGATTATATTTTTAAATTTTTTATGCCAACTAGTAAAAGAACCCATTTTAATGAAGAAGGTTACAAATTTTCTTAGGTTTAAAGTACATAAAAAAAAAAGAATGCATCTTCAATTAATATATCTCTTCCTGATAAAGATAATTTATTTATATCTTAAACTAAAAGTACTAAGAATATAGACTTTAAGCCCTGCATAATAGATGATTACAGCAAACCATTCAAATAAATAAGCTCCAATCAAAATATTTTAAAAAATCAATTACTATAAAAAAGCCTGAAGCAAAACTTAGCCATCCACTCTATTTAATCTAAATTAGATACATATATGAGACATCCACTCTCAACTCCTTCAAAAAATGTCCATTGGTAAATCAGGCTAACTACTCATAAAAAGCTTGACTCTTCAGCTATAAAATCTATTAACTAAACTTAGTACAATTTTATATGAAAAAATTACCTAGCCGTTACTAATAAAATATCCTTAAAAATTCATCAAACTTTTTGTTTTTCATATTTATTACCAAAAACTTTTATCAATTATAAAATTTTATATAAAAAAATTTAAGAGTTAATAAGATTTATAAAAATTTAAGTGAAAATGTGGAAATTAATATGTTTGGAAAATATGCAATTTTAGGATTTATTTTACTAACTCTATTTTAAAAAACATTGTTTAAAAAAAAAAATTAAAAAATAACTAATATTAAAAAAAACTAGGGAAAATAATCAAAAAATTTATGCATTTGCTGTGATTTTTGAATAAAAAATATAAAATCATTCTAAATATGTAGGTAGATGATAGAGATTTATTTTAATATTTGACACTGTTTATTGTAGTTGTTGATACTTAAATGTTATGTTTTATAAGCATTATATAAATTTAATAATTTTTGAAAGTAAATAAATTGTTAATAAATTTATTTTTGTTGGTTTGACATGTAAAGAAATCTTATTTTGAATAAGATATACAAATATTTATATATTAAATTAATTTAGAGGCAAAAATAAATAAAATAATACAAAGTAAGATTTTTTTAGTATTATTAACTAAATAACTATCATTCTTAATTGCACTTATTTATTAATTAATTAGTAGATTTATTAACATAACAAATAAACAAGCAAGTAATATAATAAAATTATCAAAAATGTCAGGCAGAGATAGAAAATTCAACAATAACAAAAGAAAATAGAACTTCAGAGATTTGAAGAAGAAGAAATAAAGAAAGGAAGAATAAGAAGATCAATATGAAGAAGAAGAAGCTTTAAACTTACAAGATGAAGAGGAATCAGAAGATGAAGTTTAATAACCATAAAAAAAAGTAGTTGCTTCTGAAAAGGTAGTAGAAAAGGAAGAATAAGATGATGAAGAAGAAACTGAAAAATAAGCTGATGATAAGGAAGGAGATAATAAAGAAGAAGATGATGAAGAAGAAGAAGATTTCTTAACAAAGGATGACGTATAAGATAAGCGTAAGGTTTATGTTGTTCTCGAAAAGTGTCCTTTAGAGGTTGCTAAGTTAGGAAAAGAATTTGTTTTATTGAATTCTGATGAACACAAGGGTTACATTTCTAAGAAATTAAAGAAAGATTTCTCTACCTATAGACCTGATATATTACATCACTCTTTGCTTTCATTGATGGATTCTCCCTTGAATAAAGCTGGTTTATTACAAGTTTACATTCACACTGAAAACAATGTTTTGATATATATTTCTCCTAACACCAAAATTCCAAGAACTTACAAGAGATTTGCTGCTTTGTTTGCGTAATTACTCACCAAATTGAAGGTTAGAGCTGTCTAAAGTAGTGAAACTTTACTTAAGATTGTAAAGAACCCCGTTACTCAACATCTCCCTTCTGATTCCCTCAAAATTGGTATGTCTACTTAGGCTCGTCTTGTAAATTTCAAAGATTATATTGAAAAATTACCTAAAAACAAGCCCGTTGTTTATATTGTTGGTGGTGTAAGCAAGGGTAACCCTGCTATGGAAGTAGATTATGCTGATGAACATGTTTGTATTTCAAAATACGGTCTTTCAGCTGGCTACTGTATTGCTAGAATGATGAACTGCTATGAATAAATGTGGGGCATCAATTGAAATTAATTAACATTAAAAAATTTAACTTTTGTATGCACTTTGAGCAATAGTAATAATAATTAAGTAATTTGGATATAAAATAAGTAGATAATTAAATTCAATAAAATTAATTAATGGTTGGTGATATATTTATAATTATTAAGAGTATTTGTTTATAGGACAGTCACTCTTTTTTTTGTATTCCTATGTAATTTATGTGTAAAATTAATTAATACCTTTATCTTAAATTGCATTGAAATAAAATCTTTATTTTTTTTGTAAATTTACTTTGTCATTGAAATGCTAACTTTGTGAGAGTTAGAATAATTCTTTCTAAGTTATTGTCTAAGTTAATAAAACTAATTATCATTCTTTTCTTCTACTTATCCTTTATATTTATCCAAAAAAACTTTCTAACAAAATAAGATATTTTTGAAATTTCTAAGCAAAAGATTTTAAGTAAAACAAACAAACAAACAATTTATAATTTGTCAAATCAAAATAAAAATGGGAAAGAATAATAAGTAAGTTACCTAAAATTAATCATAAAAGACAACACAAAAAGTCAACTAGCCTATCTGTAACTTTTTTATTAGTTGATTTAAGTATTTATTTATGATTTAAGAAAAAGATAAGCATAGTAATGTCTCTACAAATAGTAAGAGTAATAATAATTCAAATAATAACTCTTTAAAGAACAATTAAAATGCTAAAAACAAACCAACCAACAACAAAAGCTAGGCAGGAATTTAAATAAATTAAAAATAAGCTAATAAAAACATAGATGATTTGTTTAGCAAGCTTTAAAAGTCACAAAAAGAAAAAAAAATATAAGATGAATAAGAAAAAATTAAAGTAGAAAAGCTTAGAGAAGGTAAATAATTTTGTTATTAAATTGACTCTGATGATTTTTACTAATATACGGCATATTAAAATATAAAAAGCCAGAAAAAAGATTAAGTCAGAAGAATAAAAATACAAAACTGATCAAAATGGAATTAGATACACAGAAGAAGGATATAGAATCTATACTGTTGAAGAATTAAAAATAGGCAAAGGTAAAATAAATAATATTATCTATTTATAATAAATAAATATAACAATTTTATTAATAATAAAGGAGGTAATACTGATCAATGTCCTTTTGACTGTGATTGTTGTTTCTGAAATAAATAATTTATATATTAAAATTATACTGTGCATAGTTTTTGTGTGTGTGTGTGTGTGTGTTTCATATGGTTTTATCAATTTAAATTCAAAATATAAAAGAAAAACAAAATTAAAATGATTTTTAAAATCCATTAATTAGAAAATATGTTTTGAATTAAAAAATAATTATTCTTATTTTATAAAATATAATAAATATCATATCCACTCAATTTATTATTAGCCTCAAAATATCTCTTAAGGATTTATTAATTCTTATCATCACAGATAAAAATTGATAAAATTTTTGAAGTTGTATATGAAATAGGAAGCAAATAGTGAAATTAAATATTTTTAAATAGAGAGAAAGATATTACTTATTTGATAAATATTTCATAATAAATTAAATACTAAATCAAAAACAAAACCACTAAAAAAATAATATTGAAATGGATAGATATTAAATCAACTAAAAAATGAAAGAAAAAAATAATTCTTCAAAGAAAAATTTAAAATTTTAATTTTTAGATTAGTTAAATATGCCAAAAGATTCTCTTGTAGAGTAATAGGTTGAGAAATTTAAATCAGTTTATTCTCTTAATCTAGACATAAACTATATTTTTCTAGATAATCATAATGCTAAAAGATTAGGTTAAGAAATATTAAAATGCGCTTATCTTTACACTCTTACTCTTAAGATTAATGGAAAACAAATGAAAGATAAAGGAGTATAAAATTTAACTGAAGAAATATCTAAATGCCCATAATTATCTAGATTAAATCTTATCTTTAAAAATAATAAAATTACTGATGAAGGAGCTTTTTTTTAGGTTAAAATATTGCTAAATTAAAGAGTTTGATTTCTTTATCTATTAATTTAGATGAGAATAAAATAGAATCTTAAGGAGTTTAATATTTACTATTATTAATTGATAAATTAAATAATCTGAATTATTTAGATTTAAAGATAAGCAAAAATGATATTGGAATAGAAGGTTTTTATTTTTTAGGATAGGGAATATCTAAATGCTTAAACTTAACTTATTTAAATTTAGATTTGAATTTTTCATATTAAGACTATTCACATAATTCTAATTTAAAACTATTTACTAATCTCAACAGGTTATCAGGCCAATTTGATAAAGTAAATTAATTGCAGTAAGAAGAGCAGAATAAAATGATAGAAGCAGGTTAAATTCTAGGATAAGCTATCTCAAAATTTAAATATTTAACTCATCTAACTCTTAAATTGGGTACAATGAAAGATGAATATGTTCAATAAATAGGATTAGGAATAGCTAATAGTAAAAGTCTTACTAATTTAGTTGTTATTTTAGATAGTTTTGATTGCAAAAGTTAAGTTGACAAATTCTTAGGTTAAGGAGTTGCATAATGTGTAAGTCTATTAAACTTAACTTTAACTTCCCTTTACTCTTTATTTTAATGGGATAAAGAGTTATAAATAATTAGTTAGTTTGGATAAGAAATTGATAATTGTAACAATTTGAAATCTTTAATACTAAATATTAAGAAAACGAATGCCAACATAGAAGAAGCTTAAAATTTATTTTAACAAATCAAAAAATATAGAAATTTAATAAATTTAGAAATTGATTTCTCAAATCATTCTTTAGGATAAAAATTTGGCTATTAAGATTATTAGTTATTATCTAATGAATTATTAAAATTGAATAAGCTTATTTCTTTAAAATTAAATTTAGGATTTCATTAAATTAAAGACTAAGGCCTTGTTGCCTTAGCTCAGGATATATCAAAATTCACTAATCTTGAAATATTAACTCTTGATTTATAACAAAATAAGATAACAAATCAAGGTTTGTATCAATTAGGATTATAAATTTCTCAATTTTCTTACTTTTTACTCTTAGTATTAATCTATCATTTCAAGAATTTGATGAAGTATATTAAAAAAGATTCAGAGAATAAATATTAAAATGCAAAAATCTAAGATTTTTAGAAATTTATTTTAGATTCTGCTAATCAAGGTTTTTCTAAAGAGAAAAAAGAAAAAATTCTTAATCTTAATTGAAAAGATTAGTTCATGTAAAATATTTTTGGTGAATCTATATAAAACCACCTTCTAATGGTCATTTATATCTATCAAAATAATGTTTTTTTTTACAAATATTTAACAATTAATTAATTTTTTTTATTTACTCTTTTCAATTTTTTTTTTTGATTATTAGAATCAAACTCTATTATTTTTATATCACAAAAACATAATAAATACCAAAAATATTCAACATATAAACTAAAAAATTTACCATCAAAAATTTAGAGATATCTACAATAATTGATAAGTAAAATTTAGCTATATGAATCTTTGAAAATCTTTGGTAATTGATTATTGGTAGCTTATTCTGAAAAAGACAGCTTTTATCTAATTAATTTTGCTTTAATTAAACTTCTTTTAAATTTCTCTGCATTTTTAACTGTGACATATCTATCTATCTATCTCTAAATCCTTTATGATTAAACAAATTAAGGAAATTCTTAGAAATCTTTTATATATTCTAAGATTTATTCTATAATTTTTTGTGTGAGTGTTTACTCCCTTATATAAAATATTCTTCCTTTAAGGCTTTTATGCTAATAAGAGTAAAAATTCAATATGCCTATTTATGACTTAACTCATCTTTATTCACCCCTTCCCCCTATATGCCCTATATAAATAAAATGATTAGAATATTTATTAAATAAGGAGGAAAGATGATAAAAAAATCATATTAAAGTAAATTTTTGGAGTTTTATTTGAAGTATATAGTCAGTTAATAAATAAAATATATTTAAATAGATAGCAAAAAATAGAAAAGTTGAGTTGAAATAATAAATATTTAATTTAATTCAAAAGCTAATAAAATAAAAACCATTAAAAAAAAATAAAGAGTCTGTTTAAATAAATAAATAGGCCTAAATATTCTACTACTGAGCGTTAAGCTAAGAGATTCTAATCAGCTTATTCTCTTAATCTAAATATATTCTATCGTCCTTTAGAAAATTATGATGCTAGAAGATTAGGCTAAAAAATAGCAAACTACATATATCTTCACACACTTACCCGATAGATTGATTCTAACTAAATGAATAATAAAGGAGCTGAAAATTTAACTGAAAAAATATCTAAATGTTCTTGATTGTCTAAATTAAATCTTATCTTTAGTAATAATAAGATTGCTTATGATTGAGCTTTATGCCTGGGTCAAAATATTACTAAATTCAATAATTTAATTTGTTTATCTATTAATTTAGATGGTAATACAATAAGATCATAAGGAGTTTAGAATTTACTCTAAGATATTCATTATTTGACTAATCTCTAGTACTTAGATTTAAAGATAACAAAAAATGATATTGATACAAAAGGTTTTTATTTTTTAGGATAGGTAATATCTAAATGTTTAAAACTACTTCTTTAGATTTAGATTTTTTCTCTTCAATCCTTTCATAAAATGGAAATGGTGATCCATCCACTAAGCCTATCAAACTATTTGATTATATAAATTCATTCTAGTAAGAAAAGCCAAATAAAATGATAGAAGCAGGCTAAATGTGGGATAAGCTATTTCCAGATGTATAAATTTAACTCACCTAACTCTAAAATTGAGTTGGATTAAAGATGAATATGCTCAATAAATAGTAATAGTAATAGCAAATAGTAAAAATCTGACTAATTTAATATTTATTTTAGATTGTTACACTTACAAAAGTAGAGTTGGTAAATTATTAGATCAAGGAGTTGCCTAATGTATTAATTTAAAAAACTTAACTTTAACTTTCGATTTCATATAAGGAGGATCTGATGATGGGAAATAAATAATTAGTTAGTTTGGATAAGAAATTAAAAATGGTAACAATATCAAATCTTTAATACTAAATATTAAGAAAACGGATACCAGTATAAAAGAAGCTCAAAACATTTTATAACAAATTGGAAAATATAGAAATTTTACAAATTTATAAATTGATTTCTAAAATAGTTCTTAACTATAATAACATGGCTCTTAATATTATGAGTAATTATCTCATGAATTATTGAAATTTAATAGCTTATTTCTTTAAAGCTAAATTTAGGGT
The DNA here is from genome assembly GCA_000231825.2 of Tetrahymena elliotti 4EA. Classification (NCBI taxonomy): domain Eukaryota; phylum Ciliophora; class Oligohymenophorea; order Hymenostomatida; family Tetrahymenidae; genus Tetrahymena; species Tetrahymena elliotti. The sequence continues at coordinate 297,717 of JH720344.1, read as the reverse complement.
TTCATTAAATAAAAGACTAAGGTATTATTGCTTTAGCTTAAGATCTATCGAAATTCACTAATCTTGAAATACTAACTCTTGACTTTTTATAAAATTAGATGACAAATCAAAGTCTAAATAAATTAGGATTATAAATCTCTAAATTTTCTTGTTTACTTAGTCTTAACGTTGATCTTAATTTTCATAGCTTTGAAGATAAACACTTAAAAAAATTTACTGAATAAATAGCAAAATGTAAAGATCTAATATCAATAGAAATTCATTATCTATTAGACGAAAAAGGTCATGAACATAAAAAAGAAAAAATTCTTTAATCTAAATTGAAAAGATTAGTTCAATTAAAATGTGCATGGTGAATTAATACAAAATAACTCTGAATTCTATAAATATTATTTAATGAAATTATCATTTATATCTATATAATGTTTTACAAATATTTTATAGTTAATTAATTTTATATATTGCATTTAATCAAGTTTACTCTGTAAAATTTTGTTTGAATTAGAATTAGTAAACTCTATTTAAAGAGTTCTTAATTAATTTATAGGTTTTTGTAAAATAATAAATTTATTCAAATGTTTCTAGGCTCTTCAAAAGTCATTCCAAGTCTCTTGAAAGTCTTTTTAAGAAGATTTTTTACTTGTTTAATATCATTGGCATTTTTAAAGTCATAATTGTTCATTACATCATTAGAAATAACTTCCTTCATAATATCATCATAATCAGTTCTAATTTAATTGATCCTAAGGACAACCTAAATTATTTTTAAATAATATTTAATCTCTGAATTTATTCAATTTTATCTTACTTGTTATTATATTTGATCAACATCTGTTTAAACACGTATTCTTTTTTTATTTAAATCTTCAGCATCTTTCTCTAATTGTCTTATTTGTAAGCCCAACTTCTTATATTCTTCCAAATCTGCATCACTTAGGATATGATCTAAATCTTCTTCTAAATTCTTCTTTTGTTGAATTCTTTTTGTGATTTCCATTTCAACGTTTCTTAAATCCTCAGTTTTTCTTTTAAAAAATAAAAACCATTCAAAATTAAATTTAATTAAGAAATTAAACATACAAATCTCCATCTTATTTTAGTCTTATGCACTATTCTAATTTTGCAACAAGCTCTTTTCTTCTTTCCTTTTCTGTTTCTATGGCTCTTGATTTATTTATATGATCATTAATTAAGTTAAACTTCTATTTAAATTTACAGTAAAATGTTAGAAAATGTATTGATTGTCTCATATGTTTTGTTAAGCCCTTATCTCAAAGCAACATCTTCTTCGACTAAAGGCTTTAAGAATAATATATTCTCTTTGAATTTTTTAAGTAAATCCCTAATATCTAAATGATTTATTCCATTTAGATTAGCTTAATTCATAAATAGCTCAATTGCTCTTTACATATTTAATCTCTTAACTAAATTATCAGATAAATCAGCATAGGCTTTAGCTTCTTCACTTTGTTTTTTAATTAACTCTGAGAATAGTTGATCATTCTAATGAATAAAAGATATCAAAATAAATAACTTAATATAAAATCATTATTTACTTCTTTAAATAGTCTATCTATATTCATCTAAATAGGCTCTTCTAAGCTCTCCTATTACATCAAATTATCCTTTACTTTTGCTAAATTTTCTAATTGCTCAACAAAATCTATATAATATTATATTTTTATGCTTGAATCTGTATTATCATCAATTCCAAAAACTTCAGCCAAATCTTATAATCTTTCTCCTCTTTTCATTAAAAAAGTAAAATATTAACTAATATTTTCGCTAAAATTTATAAAGATCTAATATATTTGTTGTTGTCTCAAAGAAAAAATGTTTAATGTAAAAATAAATAAATAAATAAATTTGAGATTTAAAATCTTTAGTATTTTTTCCATATTAATAGTTAGTTTTAAACTAACATTTTCATTAAAACTAAAAAAACACATTAATTTCAAAGATGTTTTTATTCTTTCAAAGCAAACAAAAAATGTTTTAATAAAGAAATAAATTTCAGATTTAAATTAATTGAAATTATTGTTTAATTGGCTAGTTTTATTTGCAATTTAATTTACTTTAGTTCAAAGAGAATGTAATTAATTGAATAAAATGTGAGAAAAAAATTAAAAAAGTAAAGACATTATGATTAAATAGCTACCTGAGTTGTTTTAAGTCAGTTAAGAAGCTAATTATTCTACTTATCAGATGTATCTTTTCATCTTTTATTTTGTTACGTTAAGAATTCATTTGATTTAACTATTCATGAAGTCTTTGCTTTTAGTTAAAAACGGGTTCTGCTCTTCGAACATGATCTTCATCTTTTGTTAAAAGCAGGATTTTTATTTATTCTTCCATGTTATCTAAATTTCTGCAGACCTCTTGAATTTAATAATTGCATTTTTCAAGCTGTTAATGAATTAATAGTAAATATATTTATGCTATGCTAATAAATATTATCAAATAAATACATCAGAATCTAATTATTTTAACTTAGAAAGGAGGACGTCTACTTCATCTTCATAGTTTTTATTTGTATTCCAGAAATCAGCACTTCTGCTCATTTCTAGCTTTTGCTTTTCATGAGTGTTAGAAGAGATGTCCTTCGTTACAGATTGAACAACTTTTTTCATCTTAGAAAATGAATCTGTATTGTTTGCTAAATTTTGTAGAATGGCATCTTCAATTGAACTTCTATTTATATCTTTTTACAATTCTTCTGCACTCTATCTTTTCATAAATTCAATTTATTCTAAAAATTCATCCTTTAGCTTTTATCTCTTAACCATGATTAAATGCTTTCTTTTGTTTAAGAGCACAATTATTTCATTCACTTTTGTTAAATTAAGAAAATGATTGTTGATTAAATATTTGAAATTTCCTAAAAATCCATATAAATATTTTTAAAGATGGATTAAAATTAATTTACTATTGATATCTAGCTCCCTATTTATTTCTTCTAGACTAAGGCGGATAGAGTCATCTTATTCTCTTTCAAACTTTTTCATAAGTAAATTTGGAGATACTTAGTTGACTTAATTGCTTGATGAGTAATTCTTGTATCCATTTATATTTGAATCAAAATAATTCTCTCTATCACTAATTGAGTTTGCCCTTCCATTATTAGGCATTTATAAATGTTATTCCTCATAATTTTTTCTATAGCTTAAAGGGAACTTAGAAGCTACACTCTTGCTGTTCAAAGAGTTGTTGATAACATTAATATTGCTAGGATGTAATGCATTAGAAATCTTAGGTGGGGTTGTTGTTTGTATTTTTCCTAATTATCCAACTGACTGTAAAGAGCCGTTGTTAGTTACCTAGTGGCTATTGTATCTTAAATCCATTTTATCCTTAGTTGTTTATATTGCTAATAATTTTAATTTATTGAATTGATGTGCTTGTTAAAGTTGAGTTTTGAATTAGAATTTATATGTATTTTTTTAACTATTTACTAATGTTTTTAATTTATCAAAAGAATGTTTTCTTTATTTTTAAATTTTTTGTCAGTTTAACTAAAAATATTAAATTAAAAAAAAAGCTAGCAAACGAAAAAAAATTTTTCAATTACTGCATTATAAGTAATGCTATTTCATTATCAATTCAAAATTCTAAACAACTATCTCAAAAAGAATCTAAATTCTTTTAACAAATCTATCTGTGTCTTCCTAATTTCAAACCAAGCATTTTTATTTTCAAAAAATCTATTCCTTCCTTATTCTATTAGTTTTTAATAGAATTCAATTGATTGATAATAAATATTATTTAATTTAAATAATTAAATTTTAGTATGATTTTTAAACAAATAAGTCTTTCGTTTGAAACAAGATACCTTCAAAATTCAACTCATAAATTTACTTCAATTTAAATTCGAATCTCTTATTAGCTTATTTTGAAGAATTTACTTGAGGTAGAATTTTAATTAATTTTAAGAACTGCATTGACAAATTGAATATAATATTTTTATCAGCTCTAAAATTTACCAATTATGTTTAGCTTATGTCAATTAATTTCATGAGTTTTATAAAGAGATAGTTAATTATTATCACTGCTCTTTATCTGTAAATTTTTAATTCACATCATTTTGATAATATTTGCTTAATACTCCAAATAACAATTTATGGTCACTTAAAACTAAAAAGATTTATTTAAATAACCAACAACTGATGAAAAGATTTCTTCAGATAAATTTTAATAAATTGCAATATTTTATAAAAACAAATATTTCTTTAGAAAAAAATTAATTTTAAAAATTCTTAGAATTCTAAATTCTACTGAAAAATATTTTATGAATCATCAACTGAATTTATGACCTTGAAAAATAGAAAATTAATTGAGATATTTATTTTTCTTGAAATTTTTATCATTTTTTCGATTAAAAATATTAATTTTTAATTGAAAGGAAATGTTTGATTGTTTACTTAAGTTTTTTAGAGAGTTTATTTGCTTAAAATGAGGCCTAATTTTTTTATCTAAAGAAAATTTATGTATGTTTAGTTAAGCAATTGAGAGAGATTTTTCAAAAAATATTGAAGTTAAACTATCTTTTTCATCTCATTTTTAGAAAGAAACAAAGTATCTTCTAATGAAACTTTATTCTAAAGTATCTACTTGTAAAAATTTAGTAAATTTTATTGAAAAAGGTTAAATAAATAAAAACAAAATACATTTTCAATTTTTATTTTAAAAAATGATTGAAGTAAAATTAAAAATTTTAAAAGCTTGTCCGCACTTTAGAAAGAAATTTAATAAAAAATATAGAAAAAAGAGAATATGATAAATCTTCAGGAATTGATTAGATTGATTAGTTCTTGATTGAACTATTAGCGATATTAGGATATAGACACTATATGCTTATTAGAATATAAAATATTCAAATTTACACTTCAAAGCAATAAATATTTATGACAAAAAAATAAAGATCTAATTAAAAAAAATGGAAAATCCAGTGGTTTAAAAGATACTGTGGATAGATAGTGAGATTAAAT
>JH720344.1:261678-276856 GCA_000231825.2 Tetrahymena elliotti 4EA | reverse complement strand
CTTTGCTAGTAGAAAGAAACCCTAATAATAATAATAAAAACCTGAGGAAGAAAAAATAAAAAGCAAATAAATAAATTGAAAATAAAATAAACATATAAAAAGATAATAAAAATTATTAATATTTTAATTAAATATTTCTATTGTTTTTTATGATTAATTATTTTTACAGTCTTCAAAATTTAATTATGTAATCCTATAAATTTGTTATATTGAATCATTTAATTTCAAGTTTTTTTTCAACTTATTTTTCCAAAAAAATTCTAATTCTAAACTTAAAAAATATTTATAAAAATAATTTAATTTTAAATCAACGAATCAGATATTTTTTTAATTTTTGTTATTAATGAAGTAATCTAAAAGCTAAAAGTAATAAATTCTTCTTAAACTTTTTTAAACAAAAAATATTATTACAAATAATCTAACAAAAAAATACATAATTATTTCTGTGAAAATCAAAAATTTTTAAAAATAAAAAATACTAATTTATTGAAATTTCTAAGATTAAATTTAATGGAATCTAAAAATTAATTATCAATTAATTTGAATTACATACTGAATAAGAGAATAGTAAGTAAATTTTTGAGATAGTACATGAAAGTAATAAACAATAAAAATTTTAATTAAATTTAATTATAACTCTTTTTTATATTCAATTTTTTTATGATACATTTTTTAAACGATTTGTAAGTTATGGAGATCTACTTTTAGATTATTCCTTTTTTAAATCCTAATCTTTTTAATTTTCTTAAATTTGAGGTTAAGGACTCGATCTTCTCTTACCGAGTGACTGAGCTTTATAATAAGCATTTTCTATTGCTTTAGGTTCAATTAAAGTGAATCTTTTAAAAAATAAAAATTAATTATAATAAGATTTTCAATCAAAATTCATACCCTAAGGCTTAAATAAAAATGTCATTAAGTATTTCATATCCATACTTAATCCCTTAAGGAAGCATTAGATCAGAAGGTATTTAGTAATCAAAAGCTAGCTCTTTTTCTTAAACTTTTTTATATCCCTATTTAATTTTTTTGAATATTTGTTTCTTGTTTTTTTAGTGAATTTAATTAATAAGTAAATTAATGAATTACTTCTGGTAAATCAGTGTTTGGATTTTCTTTAAGCTATTTGTTAAGTTCTTGAATCATTGAAGGCTCTCCAGAGTTTACTTTTTCAGGATCTTCATACAAATTTGTACTTTAACCTTACTTGTTAGCTATGTACTTCATATATTCAATTAGTTTTTCTATTGAATAGCTAATTGGTAAATGACGAAGATCTTAAGGAGGCTTAGAACAAAATAGATATGAAAATTATACTATATAATGTTCAAATCCTCTAAAATCTATTTATTGGAAATCACTCTATTCAATTATTAATTTAGAAAAAACTTTTAATTCAATATATTGGTCATTAATAAATTTATTACTTTTTTGTTTAAATAATTTGTATTAATTAGTCTAAAAATTGTCTTATGCTCCTCTTAAGTAAGATACTATGTTAACTCATAATCTTTAATAATTTTCCAAACTTCAGCTGCAGTAATTGACTAAGATCTATCCTTCAGCTTATCAAAAGTCATCCCTTAGTTATCAAATGTCTGAACTAAATTAACAAATGAATAATTTAATTTTCAATCAATATTAATATTTTGTTTTAATTTCTAATATTTGCGAATTCTTTCATTTGATTTTTCTACAAAATAATTTTTTTGGAAAAATTGATTTAAATTATGAAAAAAGTATGAGGAAATAAAAAGCTATTTATTGAATATTTTATGGGTATATATAAAATGTCTACAATTCTTTTGGCATAGTTAATCCAGATTTTAAGTAAAGAATTAGATGAATTATCAAAATATTTGGAGTAATTACTTTAAATCAATTAATTTACATGCTACTCATTTCATAAAAAATGAAAGATAATTGTTATTGTTTTATTGAGTATATTTTTACATTCATTTTTAAGAAAATAGTTAAAAAACAAAATTCAATGAAAAGATGTGGTATTTTTTTATTGAATTAAAGAATTTTGTTTTACTTGAATTGGAATATTTAATAAAAAGATGCCTGAATAGTCTGTGGTATTTCTTTAAAAGCGCTTCAGCCATTATCTTGTCTCTATCTTCTTCTTGGTTGAAGTCAAAGTAGTTTATTTAAGGAGACATTTTTTTATTGTCTTTTTTCATTTCTTTTTCTCTAGATCCATATTCAAATAAATGATTAGCCTCTGTATCTGGTTTGTTTTATGCTGCTACTCCTTATTCTATGCTTCTCACTTCAAGCTACTTACGAAGCTATTACTTTTATTTTTCTATTTACTAATTTTCAACTTCTTTCTTTTTTTAGTCACTCTCTTATTTTGCCTTAAATTCTTTCTTTTTATCCTCTATTATTTGAAGAACTTTAGGATCTGTTTCTTAGGGTTTTCTTAGCTGTGCCAATTTATATTGTTCTTCTTTTGTTAGAGTAATCTTTTTTTTCTAATGCTTCAATGCATACTTCCTAAGGTTTTCTGTTACTTTTCTTTCATGATCATTCATGTTCTTCAAATTTTCTTAGTTCTCTCTCTCTTCTTATTCTTCTTTTTCTTTTTTTTAAATTCTTTTACATTTATTAGCATTGATTAAAGTGGAATATTAAGTTACTCCATATGATTTTAGTATTCTACTTTATATTCTTAAATTATTTCTCTAGGATCTCCAAATTCTTCTAAGACATGCATCATACCTTTTAAATATTAAATTAAGTTAATCATACAATTTTATTTTTGTGTTCAAATACCTTTGTTTTCTTTTTTCTGAAACTCTTCTATTTGAATGGCAGTGTGGGCAACTAAAGGTTTCATTTTTAAATTTATAGGTTTACTTTGAATATTAGCAATAGACTTTAAAATTTAAACTATTTTTGCTCTTTTTTGTGCATTAATTAGCTCCTATTCAATTTCAGAAGGCTGTAAAACAGTAGATTTTGAAGCAGTCTAGTTGTTGTATAAAGGTAATACTTTTTCTTTTGGTTTCCTTTTTTTCTCACTTGCATAATACATAGCCAGATTAATTTTGATAAACTTGTTTAAATAATCTTATACTTATGGTATACTGTAATTTTAATAAAGAATTTCCATTAAACAGTCATGAACAATATTTGAAAAAATAATATTATTCAGTAAGATTTTTCCTAATAAATCTATCAGCTAAACAAGCAATTTCGTATTCAAATTTCTGTTTCTTGAAATAAAATTTAAAAATTAAAAATCACACACATTCAATTTTTCAAATATTCTATCAGAAGACTAAATCTGAGCTATGTATGGCTCTAGCATAATTCCCACAGGAATCGAAGGTATTTCATTAAAAATATCTATAAAATTAATCAAACAAAATTCCCTCATACTCAAATTTTCTAAGCTTGAAATCAAAATTTATGTCAATGCCTTTTTATTATTTTTCATTAAAAAAATATTAAAATTCTCAAATTTTCTTTAATCATATTAATTCATTTTATTCTTTTTTACTTTGTAAATCTTTGGGGCATAGATATTCTTTTCTTTTCCAAGTTTCATTAACAGTCTAAAAAGCTAACCTTGACAATTAATTCCAAGTAATAAGCTTTAATTTGAATCATTGCATCCTTCTATTAAATCATTTATTATCTAATTAGCTCTTTATTCTGCCTCCTCAATCTTTTTAGGGTGATTAATCCAGCATTCAGACAAAAAATTTAATGCTTCTAATCTTAATTCATTTTAAATATAAGGTTATGCACATTCAAAAGCTATTTCCAACCAATCTTCCATAATACCATTTTACAACACCTATCAAAATTAATTTTAAATTTTAGAAAATAAAATGATTTATTAAATAATTAAATGAAAAATCCACTTATTTCTTTTAAAATATGAATTTTTTTGTATAATTTATTTAGCAAAATAAATCTTAATAAATATAATTTTACTTCTTGTAATATAAATGCATGTGAACTTATTGGTTGGATGATTGTACAAATAAAATGCATATGGTCTTTGGTATCAGGTAATTCTACTTTTAAGTAAGTAGTGAATAGTTCTACAAAATTGAATTGGCCATACTAAAAGAATATTTTCACTATTTCCTCGCTTAATTTTGGGTGTCTTTTGATGCATTTGATGCATGTATACAGTCCATTATTATCATCATTTACAAACCAATCCCAAGCCTTACTAGAGAGATTTCTTTTGTTAAATTCGACTCCAAAATTAAATATAAAGTTGCAAGTAAGCTAAGCTACAGTATCATTTTTACAAACCATTCCTGTTTTTAGAGCCTTTTAGAATAATTTTAATTTGATGTAGATAAGATATTTTGAATTTAGTTACATTCATTATTATGAAGATAATTTTTAAGTCTTTCATGCAGAGCTCAAAAAAATGATTATTATACTCTATGATATTTTAAAACAGCAAAATTATGGGATCAAATAGTCCTCTTACTCCCTTAACTATTGCATGAGCTAAATATTTACAATTTTCTGTCATTAAGCTTGCAGCCTAATTAGTTTTAATAAATTAATTAAAAAAGAAAAATAAAACTATTTTTTGGCTTTTGAAACTTTAATTTTTGTTTGTTCATTTTGAAAGAAGAAATCAGTTAAAGTCTAATGAAAAATAGAAATTTAATACCTAGTTAGGTGTTAAATGCAGACATTTAGATATAACAGCTATCATGAATTCTAATGAAGAAGATGTTTAAAGAGGATCCTTTTCTATCTAAACTTTTTTCAAATCAACTGTATCTAAATTCAATATTTAGAAATAAAGAAAGGTTATTCATAGGAATGAATAATTTAAGATTTCAAATAGTCTATTAAATTATTCAATTTTTTACTTACTTTCTTTTTCTTTTTCTTTTGCCTTTTAAGGTGATTATTGTGGAGTCTTCTGTACATATGTCTAATAATCAGGATATTTTTTTAATACATATAAGTGGATTGTGTTTAATAAGTGGTTAGCAGCATGAAAATCGCCAGCAGCGATCAGGGTTTTTTAATCTGGATGGACTTAAATATCATATTTTAGAAAATAAGATAAAACAATATTCCAATTAAAGAACTTAGAGGTGGGTTTATTTCCCTCTTTGAGTGATCCAATATTAGGAAGAGGAGATTCTGGCAAATTATTTTTTATTTGTTCAAGTCTATTAATTTATTTTGCTATTTTAGCAAAGTATATTGCATTTTCAAAGTTAGCAGACATTTCCTTAGGAAGCCTAACTAGTTAATTGCTTAATCGAGTAGCTTCTTAAGGTATGATATCAAAGCTGACTAAAAATTTAAACAGCTACTCACTTATTTCCATCAAAAGAGCGAATGAGAATCGAGTTTAAAGTAAAAAATGGTTTTTGATTATAAATTAGCTGATATTCAGTTAAAATTACTATTGTTGCAAATACTTTTTATATAAATCCTGAAAGCTAGTAAAAGCTTAAACAAAGAAACAAGAATTATTAAAGATTTAGAGGTTATTAAAATTAACTGAGATAATAATAATTCGCACATTCCCAATCAATCAATTTTTTTACCAATTATCTTCATAAATTTATAAATTTCTTTTAAAATGACCTTATGTAAGATAAAACCCATTGTCAATCTCATTTTTTACTAAATATAATCAAATAAGTATTCCTAATTATCTCAACAGAGAATAAATAGAAAATCATATAAAATTGATATATTATGTTTGTCTAGAGAATTATTAAAAACATTTTAGTTTTTTATTATAAAAATATTTTAAAAATATTTATTTGAATATTTGAATTATTTATTGATGATAGACTATTATATATATATGATATAAAGTTAAAATTTTAATTAGAAAAATAATAAAAAACATAATAGAAGTTAGATTAATACATGGATAACTGATAAAGATAATGAAGAAATATCCTTAGAATTAATTTTATATTTGCATATTACAACTATATTTTATTCAAATTTTAGCTTTAGAAAAAGAAGAATAGTAATATGAAATCTGATAACAGTTGTAGAAGGTTGTTTTTTTTGAAAGTATTTTTCTTTAGCTAAATACATAGAATATTAATAATTTCAGATCAGCTGATAAAAGATTTTTAAAAGTTACTCGAAATAAGAAATTTGTAATTTAATCCCATGCAAATATTATTTATCTACAAGAAAAAATTAATTTTCAAAAGTTTGTGTTTCATTTTTTTTCTTGAAAAAAGAATTGAAATTAATTAAATCCGATAAATGCTAATTAATGTATTAAATTAGTTCTTTCTTAAAAATTTTGCTGTTAAAAATAATATTTAATATTTAATTAAATTTCTTACGATCAATCAATCAATTTTATGTTGGACTTTTTTGTTTTGTTTTTTATTTAATTCTAAGCAAATTATTTAGATATCCTAACAAACTAACGTTTGCTAGCATTTAGTATGAAAAATGCATGAATAAATCTGAATTGGCATACAAATGTGCAGACAATTAATAAGATTAAGAATGTAAAAAATAAAGAAAAATAATAGAGAGAGAAGGTAAGAAGACATAAAATAAATTATATATCTTTTGTTTATAAAATTTATTGATAAAAATCAATAAAAAAATCATCAATAAAATTTAATCATATTAAAAACTTATTAATTTAGTAGAAAACGCGAAACTTTCTTATTAATTATTAATGTTTTTTGCATTCATTTTCATCTGATCGATTGATTGAATGATCTTTCTTTCTAATTAATTGATTGATTAATCGAATGAATTAAGTTTTAATTAAAATTTAGTAATAATTAAGTGCTATATTAATTAAAGAAAGAGTGTTAACAATAAATAAGAAAAAGGGAAAAAAGAGTCGCTAAATTTTATAAATCTTAAAAGAAGCAATAATAATTAAAAAACAAAATTAGGACAATAAAGCTTGTCAATAAATATACAAAGACACTCAGTCAAGCAATTAAATAGCTTAATAGCATCTATTTCACAGTAGCATAAAAGCAACCAAACAAGCATAACTTAGTAGCTAGATTACCAATTCCTATCACTAAAAAGAGCAGAAAGATGTACTCAATACAATTCATGGAAGAAATGTAAGTTTTTCTTCATTTTATTTCTATATTAGCAAAAAAAACTCTCCATCCAAACCATGTTTTAAATTTTCTTAACTCTAGTTAACAGTTCTCCTACTTTATTAAACAAAAAAGCAAAGCAAATAAAGAAAAAAAAACAAAGAAAAAAGCATTTAAATAAATGGGCAGCCCAGCCTAATTCTACAATCTCAATCCAATTTTCAATTAAATTAATCAACAACACATTTTAAATTTAATCCATTTTATAGAGAAAAGGAAAACTTCTCAAGCAGTGGCTAAGTGAGTCCAATTTCTATGAATTTCAACGGAGTTGTGCAAAAAAACTTTTCTTATTACAATAAGGACAACATAGATTTAAATAGGTTCTTTGAAAAAATGACCTTTTAGGACTTGTACAATGACTTTGCTGAAGAAAATACACCCCAACACTCCAGTAGTTTACAATCTTGCTTTAATTCTAATTAATCCCAGCAATCAAACTAATATTGTAATACTCCTAGCAGCAGCCAAACTAATTGCTAAATGCCTCTCTAAGAATACACAAATAACTACTAAAATATGAACTATCGCTCAAAGGTTCAATTACAAAGCTAATCATCCTTCTGCTCTTCAGCTTCTACTAACTCTTCTTAAATATCATCCTTCGCATCAGCAGCTACCTATCAAGGCAATCCCTTTAGTAATATTACAAATATCAAAGGCAACAGCTGCACAGTCATCACTACATAGGGAAACACTCCATCTCATTTCAGTCATTAACATGCTTCAAACCAATAGCATATTCAAAACATTCCCTTCAATAAGCAGACTTCATATAAATTGGAGAAAAAATAAACAAAATAACTCAGATTAAAAAACACTTTGGATGAATTCTTCTCTCGCCCATTAGATAGCAAATTCTAGTAGAAAATTGTGTATTAAAATACTTGTTCATATATTATTCCTTTGACTGTAAATTCCTTATAAAATTTTAGTGATCAATTCTGCAACAACAATAATAATAAAAATAACAACAACACTTACGACCTCTTCTCTAATTCAACAAATAGTAGCAGCTGTTTTTCTCTGTTTATGAGTCAACAAACCAGCTAGACCTTCTCAGAAAGCGAAACAAACTCCGAATTCTCTGTTTATTGAAAAAAAAACACTATAAAATTAACTAAAAATAAAATGAGTTTCTTCATATATAAAACACCCTAATTAATTTAAGTTACAAATGAATTATTTCGAATATCAGATATATCCTACTCTTATATTCTAGTGTTCTTTAATTTTAACTAACTCAAACCAAGACACAAAACTTCCTCTTAAACCAACCATGACTCATCAAATAAATTAGACCTCCTAATTACCTCTTACCTTGCAAAAACTCCATCAATCATGAATCTTTTCTTAAATTTGCTATTAAGTTTGCCATCAAACACAATTGATCAGAAATTAATGTTTCTTCATGAAATGATTTAAGCGATAATAGAAAGAAAGCTGATTCTTTATTAATTTAAAAAGATAGAAAATAATGATTATTTTTTACAGGCAATTAATTAGCTGATTTAGAATTCTTCTAACAAATATACATACAAAATTTTTGAATTTAAAAATAAAGCTATAAAATAAGAGTTAATTAAAATTAAACAGAAAGCATTCTATTCTTATATGCTTATTAGCAATTTTTAAACATCCTGAACAAGTTAGTGAGTGAGTCTATCTATCTATCTATTTGAAATTGAAGTTAAAAATAATTCTGATGAAAAGTAAAAAGAAGAGAACACAAAATGCCATTTATCTATCAAGCAATTTCAATTTTTTTCCAAAATATATATTAAAATAATTATAAAATAATAAAATAATTAAATAAGTAAAATGTATAAACTAAACAACTTTGATAAGAAAACAGTTATATTTAATAAAACAATTTTTACTCTAATAATTAAAAATAGAATTATAATAATAACTAACTTAAACGATCCCTTATCAAAATAACATTAATTTAATATAAGCAAACTAATGAATTATCTCTATGTATTTTTTTATATTTTTAATTTATTGTATTATCTTTAAATAAATAAATTATTCTATCAACAATCAATCAATCATTAAATTCTTCTTAATTTATCTCCTTATTTCATAAAAAAAATTTATTATTAATTTTTATTGTTGCTATTATTTGTTAATCATCTAAATTGATTGATATAAAAATTTACTTTTTATTTTTTTATTTGTTATCTTTATCTATTATTGCTAATTTTACTAATACCTTAGCACTTTTATAATTAAATAGTTTTATTTTCTTCAATTATTTTAGATTAAATATGTCTCTCCTTCAAAATTTATTTGTTTTTTTGATACTAAATCAAAACCTATTTTAACAAATAAGGATTATAAAATTTTTAGAGTCTTGTAGAAAAAAAACCAAAAAATCAATAATATTTTAAGTCTTGAATGAACCGATCTTAATTTTTTTAAAAGTATTTGGTAGTAAATTTTATTTGTTCATTTATTTTAAAATACTCATTGTGAAATTTTAAAAGAAAAATTGTGGTAGAAAATATCATTTTTTTCAAATTGAAATTATTTATTATTTTAAAATATTTTATTTTCAATTAAAATAATCCAAAAAAAAATAAAAAAAACAATTATTAATTAAATTTTGACAAAAAATATATCACAAAATTAAAAAATTAAATGAAAGAAAGAACATAAAATTAATAAAATAAAATAATAAATGCATCCAGTATTTCTTTTACCTGAAATTATAAATATTTAATTTAATTAAATAAGAAAAAGAAAAATAACATTTAAAAGAAATTTTGTTAATAGATAAATTCTTTAAAATTCTTTTTAAAATATTTATAAATTAAAAATTATAAATAAAATATTACAATCAATTTAAAAAAGAAAATAAATTTAAATATTAATAAAATTACTTGTTAATTTAAAAATTGAATTGAAAAAATGCAGCAATTAGCAATAATATTTTTATTTTTTTATCATAATATCTTTGAATATGCTTTCCATCTTTTTTGCTGTGAATAAATAATATCTGGTTTTAAATTAAAATTACAAAAGCAATACAAAAAGTAAAACTCCATGTAAGATAGTAAAAAATGATGAGATTATGGCCTCAATTAATGAAGGTTTTTCCCGCTTATGAATATTATCAATTCTATAAATTCCTATTTTAACTTATTAGATCATATATATATAAAATTGAACTCATTGAATTTGAAAAAGAATAAATGTAAAATTTGGCTATTTAATATCAAATTTATTATTTGTCATATTAAATACACTAAAATTTTATTTTCAACCAATTTTTTTATTTAAGCAATAAACAAAACAATAATTTGATTTTATTCAATAAAATTATTTAAATTTAAATAAGCTTCTTTAGTTCTTCATTCATATCTTAATTTTAATAATATTTTCTTAAAATAAACAATACTTATTTTAATAAATTTACATTTTTAAATCTAATATATTTTAGCATTGTTGATCAATAGTATTTTATTTTGATGATAAAACAAATCATTAAAGATAAGTATGCTGAATAAATTTTGTTATCTAAATTAAATAAATTTCATTTATAAATAAGATTCAAAGATGTGCTCTTTTGATAGTACCATAGATTAAGATTCAAAGATGTGATATTTTGGCACTTCTCCAAACTCAATTCAATATTCCTAGCTCCATCTGTTCCAATTTAATTGTTGCTATTATGAAAATAATTAAGAATTAATTTGAATTTGTTTGTGTTGAAAATAAAGGATGAAGGAATGAATAAAAATGAGTAAATTCAATAAATGTTTTTTGTAAATTTAAATAAATTTCATAATTAAATATTTCATTAAATTACAAGAGATCAAGATTCAAAGATGTGATACTTTGGCACTTTTCCAAACTCAATCCAATATTCTTAGCTCCATCTGCTCCAAGTCCATTTTCACTGTTATGAAAATAATTAAGAATTAATTTGAATTTGTTTGTGTTGAAAATAAAGGATCAAAGAATGAATAAAAATGAGTAAATTCAACCAATGTTTTTCTAAATTTAAATAAATTTCATAATTAAATATTTTATTAAATTACCGAAGATTAAGATTCAAAGATGTGATATTTTAGCACTTCTCCAAACTCAATCCAATATTCCTAGCTCCATCTGCTCCAAGTTAATTACCCCTATTATGAATATAATCCAAGAATTCATTTGAATTTGTTTGTGTTGAAAATAAAGGATGAAAGAATGAATAAAAATGAGTAAATTCAACCAATGTTTTTCTAAATTTAAATAAATTTCATAATTAAATATTGTATTAAATTACTATAGATCAAGATTCAAAGATGTGATACTTTGGCACTTCTCCAAACTCTATCCAATATTCCTAGCTCCATCTGCTCCAAGTTAATTACTCCTAATAAGAAAATAATCAAGAATTAATTTGAATTTGTTTGTGTAGAAAATAAAGGATGAAAGAATGAATAAAAATGAGTAAATTCAATAAATATTAAATATTTTATTAAATTACGAAAGATCAAGATTCAAAGATGTGATACTTTGGCACTTCTCCAAACTCAATCCAATATTCCTAACCCCATCTGCTCCAAGTTAATTATGCCTATTATGATAATAATCAAGAATTAATTTGAATTTGTTTATGTTGAAAATAAAGGATGAAAGAATGAATAAAAATGAGGAAATTCAATAAATATTAAATATTTTATTAAATTACTATAGAAAAAGATTCAAAGATGTGATACTTTGGCACTTCTCCAAACTCAATCCAATATTCTTAGCTCCATCTGCTCCAAGTCCATTTTCACTGTTATGAAAATAATCAAGAATTAATTTGAATTTGCTTATGTTGAAAATAAAGGAAGAAAGAATGAATAAAAGAGTAAATCAATAAATGCTTTTTCAAAATTCAATAAATTTTTATTTTTTGAGTATGTAAAAATAAATGTATTTTAAATCAATTGTTTTTTTAATTTCAAAAATTTCAAAATGTTTTTCCCAATAAAATTAGAAATTAAAAAATTTTAAAGAAAAAATTCCAGATTAATTAGACGGGGTCTGTATTAATAAACTTATGATTTACTAGATAAATCAAATTTATTAAAATTAATTAAAAATCAAGTTTTTGTTAGAAAATAATATTATTTATCAAAATATTACTTTAATTAAAGATCAAAATGATGAATAAGCCTCTTATTTATATACTAATTCATTTAATCTATTTTATCTTTTCCTTAAAATTAGTAATAATCCAATCTGGTTTCATTTGGTTTGCATTCATAGTTAAATTTAAGAAACGATTATTTAAATTTAGAAATCATTATGTTAGAATCTGATGAATCTAATTTGCCCTAGACAACAGAAATAAATTAATTTTCTAATCTAATTTTCAAATTATTTAGCTATTTGGTTAATTCTAAAGAATCTATTCTATATGCTGATTAAGTATGCAACATCTACTTAATAATTCCATTTAGATCAGAATAGAATTAATTTTTGTTAATAAAATTTGCAAGTTATCCATTCCTAATAGAGGTATATTCTTCGTCTTTTAAAAGTCTACCAAGAGTCATCTCTAGAAGGATTATTCCCAATCCATAGATATCAAACTTTAATTAAAATTTAGACAAAAAAACTGATTAAATAGTAGTATTAAAATTAAGTTTACTTTTATATTGAAAGGAACATCATCTTACAAAACTTCAGGAGCTGAATATTTCTTAATTAATCCTTTAAGCTTTCAAATTATAAAAATAATTTATTTAATTTAATGATCTTGAGTAAGTGTTTTTTTTAAGAAAAGGTTAAAAATAAACATTAAAATCTTTAAAGTTAGGTAAAATGGTTTTTATTAAATAATAGAAATAACATTTCTCCCATTAAAATTTTAAATTAAACTTTTTCATTAAAAATTAAGTATTCTTACGAAGACATTTTTAAAAGTAAAAAATAAATAAAAAGTTGCGTCAATCAATTTATGAATCAAATACTTAAAAAGATTGAGTAAAAAGTTTAAGATGAAATTTAATTTAAAAAATTACATCATAAGCTTTGGATTTTTTGTCTTTAAAAATCTTTGAAACACCAAAATGGCCTATTTTATGATAAAAGAAATTGCTAAATAAATAGTTTGAATAAAATTAAAGTATTGCTTAAATAATATTCTCATTAAAACAAAATTTATTTTGAAAATATTATTTTAATATCAAATAAGTATTAAAAATATATTTATTTTAAAGCTTATTGAATCTAATGTCTTAATTATATTTTTTTACAAAAAATATTTATTTAAATTGTAAAGATAAAAAGGTTAAGATTGATCAAATCTTGTACTTATTCTTTAAAAATTTATTTTGAGCTGAAAGTTTTATAAAATAAAAAAAATAATTTACATAAATGAAAAGATTTATCTTCTCTGTCATAAAGGATATTTTCAGGCTTAATATCAAAATGCAAAATTTTATTTTCCTACATTTTTTCAAAGACAGAAGACATTTAGAGGGCAAATCCTACTATTTAGTTTAATGGTAAAGTCTTTTTCTATTTAAATAGATCTTCCATGATATCTTTAAGACTGCCTATATTTTTTAATAATTAATTTGTTAAAAAAAGTAAAATTTATCAATTAAATTTATTCTAAAAGAAGTAATTAATCTTTACATTGATATCTTTTGGAAATTTGATAGTATCTAAATTTATATAAAGAATAAAACTCTTTGATACACTTGAAGACATAGGGAGTGCCTTTTAACAATTCAATTATTTTCTCTTCTTCTTTTATTTGGTTTTAGTTAACTTTGCCAACACATTTAATAGCCACTTTTTCTTAATTATAAAGAGCCTCAAAAACAGCTCCTTAACTACCTTAAGAAATAAAAGATGTCAAGTATATTTCTTTCTTTTAGAGTTCATTATAAATCAATTTCAATGCTTCTGGATCAAATAGCATATTCTCATCATTATTCTATTGTGAGTACTCTTTATATATTTTTTCAAATATTTCAAATGGAGCCTCATATCGAAGCTAAATATCATCTTGTCCTTCCATGGTTAGTAAAAATTTCTATGATATAAAATAAATATACAATTTATGTTGTTAAAAAATAAAAAATTTTTTTAACTAAGAAAATATATTTTATTTTTTACTTTAATATTTTTGTTGCCTTTTTATCTTTTTCTTCTTTTTGCAAAGTTTTCTTCTTAGTAATTCAAATAATTGTTAAGATTAAGATTGAAAAAATTTGGTAATAGAAATTGTATTCACCTTAAATTAAAAAAAAAAACAAGAAGTAATTATTGATATTTATCTATTTATTTATTTGATCTTTTTTAAGAAATTCAAAACTTCATTTTTTTCTATCTCTAAATAATTTAAGGTTTATGATGCACTGAAAACTCAAATAGTTAAAATGTTAAGAAATTAAAACTAAGTTGAATTTAAATTATCTGAAATAAAATAAATAAATAAAATAATTTTTTGTTTTGCAAATGAAGAAAGTTTAAATTAAAATTTTATTAATTTTAAATAATTTTTATAGTTTACTAATAAATTTTTCTTTCTAATCTGCTTATTTTATTTATTTAGTTAGATCAAAAATAAATAAATATAAAATTATAATTAAACGAAATATTTTTGTTATCAAATATTTTTTAAAATAAACATTTTTAACAGGCACATAGATTTGTTAATTTTCATATCCTTCTATCAGAAGATTACTTCTATAAGGGAATCTAATCAATGAGTTAAAGTAAATATATATGGACTATTTCTCACAAAATATATTTCGAATATAGGGTTAGACAGTACTTCTTTTATATTCAACCTTTTTATTGGAAAGATATTTTATTTAGATTTATGATATACAAATCAAGTAAGGAGATAAAAATTTATTAAATTTTGTATGCTAAATATTTATATTATTTTTATACAATATTATCATTGCAAAATAAAGAAAAAAATCCCATATTTTCGTTCAAAATTTTTTTTTTTGGAAAACAGAATGAAATTAAACGCAAACAGATTCCTCAACAAAATCCATAAAGACGAAAAGATATGAGGCTATATAAATTATCTTGAATGAAGTGTAAAATATAAA
>JH720344.1:209780-260402 GCA_000231825.2 Tetrahymena elliotti 4EA | reverse complement strand
CAATAATGTTTCTTATTAAAAATAATTTTTAAGTTTTAGTTTAAAATTTGTATAATTAATTATCCATACAAATTACTTTGGAATTAGATTAATTATTTGGTTAAGGATTTATATTTTTTAATTTAGAAGGTTTAAAAACTTTAAAATGAAGATAAAATATTTGTCAAAAGAATTATCAAAAAAATGTTTAATAAATTTAAAATATTTTGTTTTAAAAAATTGAATATCTGTTCAAACAAATCAAATAATTTTGTTGAATTAAATAATTTAAAAAGAATGACTTTGAGTTTATTAATAAGAAAAATATAGAAAAATAGCAAATTATAAAAAATTGAATTTTAAAATTTACCAGATGACTGTTTTGTTTAAATTTTTAAAATGAATGCAAATATCATTTTTCTTTGTTAGTATTTTTATATTTTTAAATTATGTATGGTCTTGTTTAATAGATTTAATTGAATTTTTTAGTTTTTTGTTTATACTGAGAGTACTTTTAATTACTTTTTCAAAAGAATTAATAATTAATTAAATTTACAGATTTTATACTATATTAGTTAGTTTTTTTATCAATCTAAGCAGATCCTTTTTAGCAACTTATAGTAGAATTTTAGAAAGATTTAGAAATATGAATAGCAGTAGTGGATTTGCTGATAGTACATAAGAAAGTGGTTATTTCTATTGCAGATTTGATAAATGTGGTAGGAAATTCGAAAGTGAAACTAGATTAAGAGATCATTAATATAGAATGCATGATAAAGATATTCTTTAATAGAATCAAAAATTATAATCAGAAACGAATACAAGTAATGGAAGCAATATGCATAAAAAGGAGGAATAATTAAGATTACCAACAATAAGCAATAATAATAGCCAAATTTAACAGATAAGTAACTAGCGTGTTGGTGCTATTTAAAAAAATACAGATAAACAGGATCAACTTCATCCTGTAATTAGGTAGGCTTA
Source organism: Tetrahymena elliotti 4EA (assembly GCA_000231825.2). Classification (NCBI taxonomy): domain Eukaryota; phylum Ciliophora; class Oligohymenophorea; order Hymenostomatida; family Tetrahymenidae; genus Tetrahymena; species Tetrahymena elliotti. The sequence goes on along the minus strand of JH720344.1, from coordinate 259,439 downwards.
ATAAATAGCTAGCTTAAATAATAATTCATCAATTATTTAGGGTAATAATAGCGGAAACTACTCCCACACAAAGAAACCCTCTATAAATAATCAAGTAGTAAAAAACAATAGTATAGTAGGAGGAAATGCAAACACTGTTGGAAGTCGCCCAACATCATCTTCATCTTCTAATTTTAACACTACAAGTTCATCTACAAATAACATTGAATTTGGAGTGAAAGAGAATAATATAATGAAAAATTCATTTTTAGAAAATAGTTAAGTTTAGCAAAGAAGTAATTAAGTTCAAATTAAAATGGATTAAAAGGTTAATTCAGATAGCAATCAACCAAATTTAAAGCTTAATATTTCTTCTAATGATAAATAGTTATACAATAATAACAATAGTGGTAGGATAGCACATAATTTATTGAGAAAAAATAATTCTTAGTCATCCTTTTAAGCTACTCCTAAAGCTGCAAATAATGTCGATTTATAATAGACTTAGGAATTGAAAGCTAATAATCTTTAAGAAAAACCTGTAAAAAAGGAAGAAAGAATTAAAACTAAAGAGGAGATTTTGTTTGGTAAAAAAGGTGTTGAGAGAATCTAAACAATTTTAAAAGATCAAAAAGGAAATAACAATAAATAATAAGCTTAAAAGATTGGAAGTTAACCTTAAAATTAGGAAAAGGAATAATTAGATAATTTAAATGACAGTTAAGATAGTGATGAAAATGATGAAGATATTGCTAAATAGATTAATAGAGAAGATTAGATTTTAAATATGTAATTCTCTGATGAGGAAGAGAGTTAGTAAGACGAAATATTTGAGCAAGAAGAAGATGATGATGATGATAATTTAGATCAAAGTTAAGAAAAAGATGATTTAAAAGAAACAAATTGTAAAAAGCAATAAGATGGTTTAAATAAAAATAATAAAATAACAGATAAAGTAATGTCAAGGCCTTCACCTTCTAAGCAATTAAAGGGGAAAGACTCTATTTAATTAGAAAAAAATGATAATCAAGCAGCAAATAATGTGAAAGATAAGAGAAAGGTTTCATTCCATAACTAAGAGATAGATCTAGTTAAGTAAAAAGAAACAGAAGAGTTGATAAAAATAAGTGAAACAGAAACATAAAAGATTTTGACCAGCAAATTTATTCTTGAATTTACTGGATATGAAAAAATTGAGTAAGTAGATTAACTCTTTTTAAGGAATAAGAATTTATTATACTTGAAAGATACAAATGACCTTGATTGGAGTGAGTTTAGGGATTTATAATATTTGGTTATTGCTCATAATCCATTATTAGAAAATATTGAATGTATAAGTAGCATCCCAAATTACAATTTGTTATAACTGAATTTAGAGTACAATAATATTTAAGATATCACCCCTATATTTCATCACACTTAGCTTCAAGTTTTATATTTAAATGGTAATAAAATACCATCAATTTAGGGTATATAGATATTATCTTAATTAAAAATATTGGCCTTAATGAAGAATAAAATTAAAGGATTCTAAGCTACTCTGAATACCCTCTGTTTGCTAAATAATTTGGAGGAATTAGAATTAGAATAAAATCCAGTTTCTTCAAGATTTAATTATAAATATGATCTTATGTGGAAGTTGAAACTGAAAAAACTTGATGGAGAGGAAGTAACTGATATCGATTTAGAGCTCTCTAGAGCATTTTAAAAAGAATCTTTGAGTTATTTAAAAGAAAAATCTGGATTACCTATTAGACCTGGAACTGCTAAAGATTGGGGTAGCAGAAGTACTTTTAATGAGGGAACAAAAAACAACAAAAGTAATTATAAGGATAGATTTAAATAAAAAATAAATGATTTAGTTTAAGAATCTAAAGAAGTTTTAAAAAGTATTCCAGAAGACAGAGCTGCTGAATTAGAAATAGAGATTGAATTAGCTAGATAATAATAAGAATAACTTGAGTAAGAACTAGAAATTCTTTATTGTGAGTAAAAGGAATTAAAAGAGAAAAAAGAAAAACTAATAAAACAGAATGATGAATTTTAAAATCAAATTCCAGAGTTCTAATAACTTCAATAATAAAAAAATTAACTCTCTCAGAAATACCGCTCTTATGTAGACCATCTCAAAAGTAATGAAAATGATGTTGGTAAGTTTATCAAAGAAATCTTTAAACTTAACCTGAAACTTGAAGATCTCCAACAGGAAAATTAAGAATTAGCAATAGAAAATAAGATGCTGCTTTAAACTTAATCTAAATTCTTCTAATCTACAAATAGACCTTCTACAGCTAATAAAGTTATGAAATAATCTAAAGCAGATTTCCATAAAAGTTTAACTATATTTAATCAAATTGAATAAACCTTAAAACAACAATAGTAATAATAGTAATAATAGTAATAATAATAATAATAATAATAACAAAAACCTCCTTAGCCTTCCTAAATATATGACGATGCAGAGGAAGTTGTAAGCTAGGATGAAGAATAAGAGCAAATACCAGATAAAAAATAAAGCAAAACTCAAAATAAAAATGAAAAATAAAATATTTAAGAATAAAATACTTAATAAGAGAATGAAGAGGATGATGATGATTTAAATTATGGAAACTTGCATTTAGATAAAGGCTTTGAAAGTGATGAACTAGATGAAGAAATGAAAGAAATCAAAGAATTACTTAGAAAGAATGAAGAAGCTCTCTAAGGAGTCAAAAACGAATTAAAAGAAATTTGATTTTAATGAATCATTTGTTTATATTATTTTTATTTATAAGACATTATTTTTAAATTAACTATTATATATATTTCATTCATACATAATCCATCCACTCAATTATATTATTCTTAATACAAAATAAATCACCAATCTTTACAATAAATTACATTTATCATTATTAATTAACTATTCAAATACTCTTTGAATAAAAACAAACAAATGAGTAAAAATATTTATTTTATTCATAAATCAAAATAAAACTATTGTAAAATTCTATATTAAACTTTCAAGTTTAATTTAATATTTGAAAGGATAGACTAAATGTATTTTTCTTTTTGAGAAATACTTTAAATTGTCTAGATATTTTAGAAACAAACTAATTAATTATTTGCCAATAGGAACCAATAAAACATCTAGATTTTTAAAAAATCCTTTTAAAATTATTTATGTGCTTTTTATACTTTGATGAAAAAAAATTATAATTAACAGTTAATAATATATCCAGCCTTCCCATAGTATGAGATTGGTTGGAGAACGGGCTTTTAGCTATAGAGATTCTTTTTTAAATAAACTTTCTATAGTAAAACCCTAAATAAAAATTTAAGTTTTTTTTTGATATTTGAAAGGATTTACCCTGAATGTAATTTTATAAACTGATAAATATTATAAACTTTTTTGATCTTTTATAAACTAAACTAATTTTAATCAATATGAATCAATAAAAAATCTTTATTTTTAACAATTCTAGATTAATTTATGAATGCATTTTTAATATTTTATTTTCAAAAAAGTTGTAATTATTTGTGAATAATATAGAGCTCAGCCTTCCCATAATATGAGATTGGAGAACATTCATTACCTAAAGAGATTCTTTTTTAAAAAAATTAATTTTTAACACAATCAATAATGTCGAAATGATGAAATTGAATGAATTCAGAATATCGTTTTGTAGATTTTACAGTTACCAAAATTTTATATTTATAAAAGAAACAAAATTTAATTATTTGCCATTGAATAGCATTAAGATATATTTTAAGTAATGATAGATAAATCATATGACAGAATATTTATATTTTTTAAACTTTTATTGTAAAAGGAGTTCTAATAATGGATGGAAAATGTATAGTTCTGCCTTTCCATCATAGGAGATTGGAGAGCAGACTGGTATTCTGAAATTTTTGGCCTCTTATGATTGATGGAATTGCTATTCTTCGCATTCTCTATAGCATAAATAGGCTTTATAAAATTTAGCATAGAAGTTTTTGAAATGGATGTCTACTCTTTCTATGTTTTTAGTGTATCCGATTTTGCAATAGTAATAGTCTTGATAATTATCAAGACGAAACTTTTTTTAAATGGCATCAACAAGATGTATTCTGAATTACTTCCAATTAGGATTGGTAACTAAATAATCATCTTTCAGAGTGAAAATAGAGATATATATCAAATTAATATCATTGGTTCTTTATCTTAAATGATAATATGTTTAATACCCCTTTTTTAGCTTTTCATCAATAATATTATGATATTTGCTAATAGAAAGCAAAAAAGTCTTGCCTAATGTACTTTAATTATTAGATAAAATCATCTAGTTATTTTGATACATATAATTTTAATTTATTATTTTTGTTTTCTCATCACTTTCATATAATTATTATTATTGATGAAGATTATCCACTAAATTCTCTTGATTACAACTTGATGTATTCTCAGAAATGGCTTATTCTACCTCTTCACTATTTTCATCTACTAATCCTAAATTTTTATCTTCCTCTTGCTTCTCAAATCCATTTTTCTATAATTAATTAATTTAAAACTATTCCTCTTCCTCATCATTTTATTAGAGTTGTTGCTGTTATTAAGATTGACTCTCAGATTATTGTTCTATTTTTTATTTTTTTATAAAATTTTCATAGAGAAAGATATTATTAGAGCAGTTTAAGTTATTAGCTGCAGTGTATATTCCAATTTGTTGTTAGATGTATTTCTTGCTCTTTCCTTAACTTAAAATGTTTTCTTATTATTGCAAGCTGTCTTTTTTCTGAAGAAAATTTTATTGTTTAGATTAATTTAAATGTTAATTTATATAAGCTTGATCACTTTCAATGTCTTACAATTAGATTTTACTTGCGTATAGTTAATATGCCATTATATTTTCACCTCTTAAGCGAAATTGTTCTTTGTGCTTATAAATAAAGACATTTTTAAGAGATCTACTAAACTGGTCATGAGGAATCAAGCTATTTAAATTTCTTAAAAGCTGCTCTCCAGTAACTTCTTTTATATCTTCAGTCTTGCTAGTAATGACGTCTTGATTCACTGCAAGAGTCATGATGAAATCATAAAGTGTATGTATTGTCAGCTATTAATATTTTTTGTAATCTCCTACTTGGTTGCGACAACATCCCTTTTAAGAAATATAACTCTTTAAATTAAGTAGACTGTATTTATGATAAGGCTGAGGCTGAACTTTCACTGTTCTCATCAATAATCTTCTATTTTATTTTTGCTTTTCTTTATAATTATTTATCTAAATTAGCTATCTCAGGTTCTATTTCTAAAGCTAACATCATGTTAAATATTTGATAATGCAAAGCCAATCAAATTATTATTAAATCCTCTTTAGTGGAACACTTCAATGCCTATAATAATTTCAATTATTATTACTAATTTATTATTATCAATTAGTATTTTCATAATTGCATTCAAATCCTTTAATCAATCATTATTAATTCAGTTAACTTTCTTATTTATTAATTTGTTATTTTTTAATGTCAAAAATACTTTACGAGTTATGAATCTAATTTTTAAAAACTAAATTTTTTATTTGTAAATAAATTATTTTGTCACAAAAAAATTATAAGTGATAAATACACCATAAAATTATGGTATTTAAAATTTTGAAAAAGGGATATTCATAACATAATATTTTAATATTAAAATATTTTCTACAAAGTAAATAGATTAACAAGCCTCAAGTTATAAAAGAATATGGGTAAGATTTATATACTTTGTATCTTAAATTGAATTGAGAGTAATATTATTTTAGATTATTTTTGTTGAATAAAAAAAGAAAGTAGAGAGATTAATCAATGAATGAATTTGAGGAGATTTAGTAAGATTTTATAATGAGTTAAGTAAGTAACATAATAAATAGTAATTATATATGTAAAAAAACCATAATTGTTAAAGAAATAATTAGGATTGATAAAATTCTTTATTTTTTTATTTGAAGTAAGTTTTGATTATATCTATTGTTTGTTTGCTTTTTAGTTTGGTTTGATTGGTTGGTGATAATTTTTATATTTTTCATGCTTTTACTAAATTGTGGATTAAATTATCTAACTTTCTAAACCTACTGCTTAGAGAAAAGTAAATTTCTTTTTTAAATTTATTAGTGGCTTCTTATTCACTAAGTTGAAGGGCAAGTTTATTTTTAAGATATTCAATATTTTTAGCTGATTGTAATTCTGGGATACCTAAATTAATTAATTATTATTAAATAAAATTAGAATAAATAAACAAGCTGGAAATTAAGTAAAAAGTGAAATTTTACCTGCATCGAGCATAAGTAAGAAAATATTTATTAAAAAGTTTCCTTGTTTTCTAATCAAATTATATGCTTATGTGCAGTAATCTGTGAAGTTTTTGAATTCTGGAGAATCTTTACCTCCCATAACGAAAGCCATTTCTTCAGTAAACACAAATGGAGCTCTTTCTATATAATAAAATGAAAAAAGGTTTTTTAAAATTTATTAATTTTTGATGATTATAATAATTCATACCTCTATCAATACCAAGTTTCTTTTTGAAATTTCCTAAGAAATGTCCAAAATCAATGTGGAATAAATGTCCTGTTTTACTAAGCATAATGTTATCAGGGTGACGATCACCAATACCTATGATTTAATTTAATAGATTGTAATTCATAAATATTTTTTAGAATTAATATCTCAATTATATATATTTATTTGCTTTTTATTATAAAAAAAAAAATTTACCTAAAACATAAGTGGCTACACAATAACCAGCACATGATCTAATGAAGTTTTCTGTTGCACTTTAAAAATTCTCTCTTGTTGTATTATATTTTTGTAAATATCTTTTAAGAGTGTCTTATTTAAGAGCACCTAATCCACCTCCTTATTCTTTATGTATTTTAGCAGTTGTATCTGCATTGACAACTACTTCTATCATACCAACTTAATCACCAGTAGTTATAACCTTGTAAGGTTTCATTCTAAAATCTTGACCTGCATCAAGCCATATTTTATCCATAATCTTAAATAATTAAAGAGTTAATTAATCTTGCCTAATATCATCGCCTCTCTTAAATAATATTTTCATCTCTAACTCTTTCTAAGATGTTATTTCTATTGATAGAATAATAAAATAAACAATACTTTATTTTAATAAAAATATACTTTTATTATTATTTTCATCTATCTCTTCTATCTCCACTTTGTTTACTGTTTCAACCCACAAAGGTTTCTTTTTAGAGTTCATACACTTTTATTCATAAAATTAATAAAATATTTTTAAAATAATTATGATTCTCTTACTCTACAATTTTCTAAGTTGAAGTCTGTGACTTATATTCTGCTATCAAGTGCTAATGAAAAAGTTGGTTTTGGAAGATTATCTCTTATCCTTCCAAGCTCTTCTTTTGATCTCTCTTAAAGTTTTAATTTCTCTACATTCTTCTTAGCTTCATTCTAAATAATCTTAGCTACACTATTCAAAGATCCATTTACCTAAATTGTAATATAAAAATGTATGTTAAATAAAATGAAAACTGAGAAAGAAAGAAAGAAAGAAAGAAGAAAGGAAGGAAATAATTAATTAATTTGGAAAACAAGGAAGGTTAAAATGGTAAAGTATATTACTGTAACTTAATTGGCAATTTCTTTTCTAAAGGATCCACAAACCATAATAAATTATTCTATTAAAAGTGAAAATCTTTCATTAAATGCCTTTATGTTTAACTAACTTTTGAGCTGCCAAAAGAATTCGTGTCCAACAACATATGGATTCAGAAGGGATCTTTCTAAAAGCATTTCAGCAAGAGGAGAGAAGTGATTTCTTTCATATAGAAGTAATTGGGTTAGTTCTAGCATGTAAAGGGCTATTTCATCATCTGAGAATGTACTTATTCTTTCAACTGCATAGAGTCTAACTATCTCATTAGAAATATGCGCATCAAGTAAAGGGAGGGCATCTTCTGGCTATAAAGGGGTCCATTTTTTAAGCATAAGTATGGCTTTTTTGACCTAATTTTTAAATTAAATAATTGTATAAACAAATTTTTAAATATATAAATTTACTTGTTCTGGATCTAGCCAGTCTACGGCCAACAAAAATACCTACAGAGCTTATGTTAAAGTTTTATAATGGTTTCTACTAATCATCAAAATATGTTTATCTTCAGGAGTAAAATCAGGTCTTTTGAATGAAAAATTTTGTTTGTTATTAGTTTATTAAGAATTAGATTAAAAATTACCTTTTTAAAGGGTCTGCGTTTAGCAAGAATTACAAACGAGCTAAATCTTCTGTTTTGGGAGTTTAATTAAAATTTTTATGTCTTTCTGACTAGTGAGTAGATTTATAGGGATTAGGTAAACCCATAGATTCCATAGTTTTTTCATCTCTTAAGGAATAAAACATAGGCTCTATAAATTTATCTAATTATATAAATAGTCTACAATAGCTTTAGCTGATAAACTCTCTAATTTTCTTTTCATCTTTTTGTTCATGCATACGTAATTTATTCGTGCACCCCCAATACTCATTCATACAACTAAGTCTTCCATGAACACGATAAAATCTATTTTATTTATTAAAAGTAGTAATTAAGTTAATTAAAACAGTATTTTAGATTTTTTTACGGCCAAACATTAATCGCATTAAGTCCTTGTTAAAATAGCTCCTGACTATTAAAGATAGGAAGAGTTGAACTTCCAATAATTTAATATTCATTAGAATTCTAGGCATATGCTTTGAGATTAAAACATAGTCTAGATTCTAAAGGTAATTAAGAAACCTTAATATTGTTGAAAGAAATCCATTGATTAAATCTGCAAATATTTCCAAATGGGACTCTTTTTGTTTCTACACTTTTAATGCAAGTTGATCCATTCATAATTATAGCTTCAATCTAAATAGAGAAAGGGACTATATTCATACCATAGTAACTTTACACTTGTTTCATAAATTCAACTCCCTTAACACCATGATTAGCAATTCTTGTATCTAATTTTGGAACCACTTAATCTTTCTTTAGCTTTTATTATTCCTATAATTATTTTATTTTTATAAAATTTAACTTTATAATTTTTTCAAATGAAATAAGAATTTCTCATACTTATTGTTGCAATTCTTTTTCTTTATTTTGCTTATTTTTTTGGTCTTTTTTATCTTTCTCTTCTTTATTGTGTTTATCTTCCTTATCATCCATAGAATGTCTAACTAAAGTTACATATGCAGGTTGAGTGAATCCATTATAGGTTGCTTTAAGAGCATTAAATTAAGGATCAACTGCATGCAGTAATTTGAAAACATTTTCTAATCCACAAATTCTCACTTTAAATAAACAATCACACTCTCCTGAATAGAGATGGTTATTTTTCATTTTTATTTGGCTTCCATTTTGACAAGGTTAAACATTCTAAGTCAGAATTTCACTTAAATTCTAATTTGAATAAAATTTAAAAATGTAAGAAAATAATCATTTACTTCAATCCTATTTACCTAGCTCTATTTCTTCTTATTTAACTTTAAATCTTACATTTTTTGATGCATCATTCTCTTTTAAACAATCTAATTTGGATTAGGAGTATCTTTCTCTGGAAATTCAACCCAAGGATACCAAAGAAGAATTGGAACTTCATAATAATTTGACCAGTCAATAGGTGTAAATTGTCCTTACTCCATTTCTGATTGCTTACGTTCTATTCAAATAATTATTAATTTAACAAAATCATTCTTTAACAAAAATATTCTAAAAACATCAAAAATCAAACAAAAATTATATTTTAGAGCTCTGAGTTAATTGACTTCAGAAAATAAAAAATAAAATATTAAAATTAAAATTGAGTACTCCCTCTTTTCAATTTATCACTATCATAAATTGGAGGAAATAAAATAAATTTTGAGGAATAATGATTTATTTAAAATCATAATTTTGAATATTTTTGAGTGAATGAACTAGCATAAATTGCTAAAGTTTTATTTTATTTGATTAATTTACTGCAAATAATCAATAAAAAATCAATCAAAAAAATTCAAATTTAAAAGTTTGATAAAATATCAAATCAGAAATGCTTTTAATAAAATGAATTTAGAGGAATATATATGTATTTAAAATATTAATTAATAATGTTATTTAAAGGATGATAGATAGATAATAGAATTGCTTAAGTTTTATGTTGGTTGTTTGAATTTAGTTGTTAGTTCTAATTTTGATATAGAATTAATAATAAAATTAAAGTAGCTTTGTTAGTTTTTAGAGGATAAAAAAGAATTTTTAAAGAGTTTTTTTACCAAATATTGGAGGGAATTGATCTGCTTGTTGATTGTTTATGGGCATTTCTGTCAATTTAACATCTAAGTGATCTAAACCTCTCAGACTGGTTCTTACTCTATCATAGTTAAGCATAGGATGATTACCTGCTAAATACTCACGAAATCCTTTGACTTGTAGAATAAACTAATGGTTTTAATCCTTAGGTTTGAGCGCTATTTTATATTCTTTATAAATTTTTCTTAGGATGTTTTTTATAACTTCATCAGCCCTTATTTTTTAAAAATATTTTCAATCAATTTAGCCTTTTCTACTGATGCTAATTAATATTTTTAATTTCATAAAAATAAGCAGAATAATCTTTAACAATATATATCAAAGCATTTAATTATTTACCCTGTAACAAGCCCAGCCTCTATTTTAAGATTCTTGCAATCCCATTCAACATCTGCAGGTTTTTTTTCTCTTAACTAATTGATATATTCATCTAAATAAACATTTAAGTTAATTGAATTAACTTTTGAAAAAGCTAATGATAAGTTTGATTGACATAAGTATTTGGGGTATTTAGAACAATCTTTATTAAGCAAATAGCTGGGAATTTTCCTGCGTTGCAACTCCCTTGCTTGTTCAGATCGAAACAACCAATTACTATCATCTAAATTTATTATCTTATATAAATCTTTAATTGCTTCATCAGCTTTTTATCTCATAACAACATTCTTTTCTGCATCTTCTTCTATTCTTAGCTCATTAGTATTGGTGTTAATTGTATAAAACCACCTAGTTTTGGGGTCAACACAAATGAGTAATTTTTGTGTATCCTCAGCCATCTCTTTCTTAGCCTATCTATCTATTGAACTATTTATTTATTGAGAAAGAGTAAAAACTTGACTATTAATTAATTTATATTCAAGCTCTTTATAATTAATTATAATTTAATAAAGAAATTTGCAGTATTGGGAATTATTAATAATTGATCTATTCGTAGTTTTTTTATTGTTATGTCAGTGTAAAAAAAGTAATAATAATTTGATTTTCTTATACCAGAAATTTATTTACATAATTATTTTTATTGAATTTGTTAATTGTCCTACATACATACAACTAACTCATCTCAAATTTTGTTAAATTAAAAGAATAAATGTAAAGGATGACAACTGTCCTTACAACAGTAATAAATAATCTGTCTATTGATTAATTATTGTTGAGTTAATGAAGTAATTTTTAATTTTCTTTCATTATTTTTATAATAACATTTATCAATTTACTTTCTAAATCAAAATTCAATATTAAATCAATTAGTTTTTAAGAACAATATTCATAAACAGCAACCACAAACTCATTTAAATCCTGAAAAAATATACTTTAAAAGTTAAATCAATTAACATTTAATATTATGCAAGCATGTTTTTTCTACTTTAAGCATTTGTATGGCTAAATATTTCAAAATATATTTTTCACAATAATATTTACTAATAAATGAAACCAAAGATATATGCCATGCCATTAATCATTTTAAGCCAGTTTTAACGAAAGCAAACTTATTTAAGTTAAAAGAAAGTAATTATATTTAAGCTTTTCTTAAGCTATTCAATGAATTGATAATCCAAAGTACGTTTTTGTTTCTAAAAATTTGTTGATTAAAAAATAAATGCTTATTATTCTTTAACAAACTCATTAAAATTTTTTATTTTCATCCTTATCAATTTTTTTATTTGTATTTTCTTTACTGAATTCTTCTTTTTATTTAATTGTCTATTTTTAAGGAATTATTTCTTATCTAAAATAATTTTCTTTTGCTTAATGTGTTCGCATATTAACTTTCTAAGAATAAAATTGATATCAAAATATAAAAATTTTTTAAAAAAGCTTAAAAATTTTAAACGAGGATTAATTTTTAAAAATAATTTTTCATTTTGTAATCCTTATTTTTAAATTTAAAGTATCTTATGTAATTTAAAAGAGCATGTAAATAATATATTGTGCTGAATAAATTTAATTAAAATTCAATCTTTTAATTTCTATGAAGTAAATAAATGAAAAGTTATTTTTAAAATTAGAACAGCAGTTAAAAATAATTTATCTTTTTAAAAAAAAGAATCCTTGTTCATTATTAATCCTTATATTAATGCCATCTATATTCACCCATATCGGCAGTATCAACAGTAATTACTAATGAATGTTCAAATGAAGTTCTGATTTGAAATAAATTATTCAATATTTATGATGAGTAAAAAATTAATTCTAAGAAAAAGAAGATAAATGAATTGAAGATTTCAAATGTTTTTTATGCTAAAAAATATAATTTCATAAATCATTTTTTTAGTTAAATGAATTAATTAATTTAAGTTTGTGTTGTTACTATTTCATGTTTTATATTTGTTTTATTGTTTTTCATAGAAATATTGGCAAATAGTTAGTTAGTTAGTTAGTTTAGTTTTTTAATCAAAGAAATATATTTGTTATGAATCAAAATTCTATGTTAAGCTTTTTCTTGAATTTATTGTATAAAAACATAATAGAATCTAGTTCTACATTTTTTAAATAGAGATTATGACTTTTTATCCTCAAATAAATGAAATAATTATTATAAACAAGCTATTTATTAAGATCTATGAATAGACAGTAGTAGTGCTGCTATCTACTGAGCAAGCACCACCACTGGAAACTATTGGTGTACTTGGTGTGCAAAGAGCACAATCAGATGTAGTCCAAACAGTTGATCCTCTATTTTAAGAATTACATGAAGCTGATACCTCAATACAAGAACTTCCAGCTGAATTTGCATATTTGTTTTTGTTTCCTTAAGCAGTAGCACATAATGCACATATTTAATCAGTTAATTAAGATGTGCTAAAACAATTTGAGCAGATATTACCATTTAATACATAATTATCTCCAAAACAAAGTTTACAATCAGTTTCTGCCCAAGCAGGAGATGTAATATTAATATCACATTTCCTTGATGATCCTACACATGCTGTACCATATTTATTTGCAAATATTTTTGTGCCATCAGATGAACAAGCAGTACAAATTTCATCTGTTAAACCAGAATATAAAGAACAATTAAAACATGATTTATTCAGTAAAGTATATGTAGAAGAATAACATTTTTGGCAATCATCTTTAGTCCAATCAGTTGTACCTCTATTTTAACATGAATTTGATGAAGCAACACAAGATGTTCCTACAGTATTAGCATATTTGTTGTTTGCATCACATGATTAACAAACTAAATCTGTCAATCCAGATACAGATCCAGCTTTATAACACGAACAATCTGAAATTTAACAACTTGGGTATGCACCTGCTACTAACCAACTACAGCCAGTAGGAACATTAGAACAATACTATACTGAGCAACTATTATTGGCTCCTGCTGTGCATTAGACAGTTTAACCAGTGGCTGCTTAAACTGTAGAAATAATAGATAAAGTTATTAATAAAATTTTTAATAGCATTTTTAATATTTTTTTATGAATAATGAAATTAATGTTAATTTGCAAATCAGAAACAAATATAATCAATATCAAACAAAATTTCAAAAATTTAAAACTAAATTCATTCATTTAGTCATTCCTTGCTAAAAATATCTTTTCATTATTAAAAATTTGAATTTTTAGTTCAGAAATGACAGTAATTAGTTTTTAAGTAACAAATTTAGTAAATAAATCCCTAGATTCCAAAATATTTGATGAAAAGTTATAGATGTAAAAATCAAATTATATGGATGAATGTTAAGACATGGGATAGAATATTTTTAAAATATATCCACTAAAAAAATTATTAAAATCTATTTTGACTATTTTATTATCTATCAGTATTTATCTAATAATTACTTAGAAGTAAAATTTCATTATCCTATAAACAAACAGTCAAAAAATAAAAGAATTAAAAATTTTTAGTTTTCGTTGGATTATCAAAAACAAAAAAATGAATTTTATTTTGCATTTTCTAGAAATACAAGTGATTAGTTTCAAAAGAGCCTGAATAAAAAAGAAAATTCAATCATAAAAATAAAATAGATAAAACAAACAAACATTCAAACAAATAAATACTTCTCTTTTGTTTTTTAAAAAATGTTGAATAATAATTAATATTTTTATCATTTAACTTTAACAAAATCTTGACAAAACTTACAAAAATGATCAAAATAATTCCATTTAATTTTATCATTTATAAACTAAAAAAGCTAAAAATGATTTAAATCATAACCAAATTTTAATTCTAAAAATGCCATCCATCCATAAAACAACTAAAAATTTCAATTTAGCCTGGATAATTGCTATTTTTAACATAATAGAGCCATTTTCTCTGACAAATTTATGAAATTTTAGTAATGAAAAATAATTAATTATATTTAATTTATAATGAAATCTAAAAAACAAAATCTATTTTTCAATTGAATTTTAAAAATAATGAATAATCTCATTTGATTAAATAGAATATATTTTATAAACAGTTTTAAGATTAATGAAATAGTTTTTTTAACAAAGAATAAAAGTTGAATTTGAGTGAATAAATTAAAATAATTAGATTAATTTTTATAAAAATACAAATAAATAGACTACATACATTAAATTATTTAAAACTATACAAATTTCTGAGTTTAACTGAGTAAAAAACTCATAAAATAATCAATTTCTTTAATTTCTATTGTTATTATTATAAAAGGGTGGTCTATTATTATTATAGTTATTGTTATTGTTAAAAGTTCTATTGTTATTATAATTGCTTTTAAAACTATTATTAAAACCACCACCTCCTTCAGTGTTATTGGTACTAATATTACTATTGGTATTGTTATTATTAAATTTATTCTGATAATTGCTACCTCTATCATTATTGAAATTATTATTATTATTTCTATTTGGATTCTCTTAATGTTCTTATATTTCTAAGGTTGAGAGAGTAATACACTTTTTAGTTTGTTAAAAGCCTTTATAATGTACAGTCAACAGTTAATTAATTTCAACTAAATTAATACTACTTTTAAATAAATAAACATTTTGTATATCTCCTTGTTATTACAAACTACTATCAAATTTGTTGGGTGAAAATGTAGTATTTAATAGATTCCAAGTTATTGGTTAAACAGATCTTGTAGTAGCAGCTATGATTGTGGCCTAGTTTGTTCCAAAAGATATCTAAAAGTCACTTAATGGGAAATTATTTTCATAAACTTTTATTAATTGAGTTAAATTTTTCGAAGCATATAAGAATCCTAATTTTTATAAAAATTTATTAAAAAACAAATTAATTTTTCCAAAATAAATGTTTACCTTATGGTTGCTTAACTTAAGGTTGCACAGCATCATTCCTTTATCTAGTATCATTTCTAAGAGATGCAAACAAAAATGTATCATTTGTTTTAGGATTTATGACAAATTCCATTTTCTAAATAGCAGCAGTAGCAGGTCCCAACTCTATCTTCTATCCTTAAATTGGTCTTTGATTAGTATATTCTAGTTCCAAAATATATGCACAGTTAGCTTAAGTTTATTGCTTCTAAGAAGGCTATTCAAATCTAGGCTATTTTTTATAAAATTTCAATTAACTTTTTCAAACAAATTTACTTTGTTTTTTCAAAATTGAAAAAAATTTCATATTGATTATGAATTGAGATGATAATACTTCTCATTTGATCATGTAAGATAAAAAGAGAATATTTCTCATTTGATTATTTAAGATAAAAAAGCATTTAGAATGTAATGAGTAAAAGTAAATATTACCTTTTTGAATGTAATGATAGCAAGTGATTTGTTATTGATAGAAGTAAATTGCAAATTGTTAATAGCATCTAATTTAATATTTTTGGAGTTAAACCATTATTCTATATTATCTTTAAATATTAACGTAGATTTTTAATCAAGAATTATTCCATTTTGTTGTAACTCCCAAAATTTAACAAAAGCATCTGAATTAGAATCTTAGTTCGAGCTACTAGAAACAGTAACTATCTTATTTACAGCTCTGCTGTTTTCAGTTGCTTAAAATACAAAGATATCAATGATTGGTTATTAATGAGCTATCATTTAGCATAATTGGGATGTAATTTGATTATTATTTTATGAATCAGTAGTGATTATTGTAAATCCATAGAACCCTTATTAGTGTTTTATACTAAAAGCAGAAGCATCTATATTATTCAAGAGATTCTTAAGAACGAAACATTTTTCAACTTAAAAAGCATTATTCTATATCTATGTGCATCCTCCAGAAACTAATTTCATTCCTTGATCTGTTTTTTCAACAGAATGAATCTGTATTGCTTGCTAATTGCAAAAAACTACTTGAAGCTTATCAAAGTAGTTTTATTAAACTTGTTAAAATCCTTATTGGTTCTATTATTATTTAGAACTTTAAACTAGTTAGACATTACAATCAGTAAATTCTTCTGTCAATAGCTATTCATTAATAATTTAGACAACAGGCTTATATTCGTTTCTCTTAAAATTGCCATTATTATTATTATTATTATTATTATCTCTATTATTATCTCTATTATTTCTGTCTCCTCCAAATGAACTATAGTTATTTCCTACTCCACCACCAAAATTTCTTTTAAATGGTTGATTATCACCACCTTAAAAACTTGAATCTTATCCACCTGTTCCAGATCCTTCATTATTTCTATTGTTATTATTATTGTTATCATTTCTAAGGAAATTATTTATTCCTCTAAAATTTGAATTAAAATTATTGCTTGACATATTGAAATACTATTTACTTATTTCTTCTCTATTCAATTTTAATATTAGTATATATCTTATTAAAGATAAAAATTATTAATATTTATTTCTTGCCTTCTTTCCTAATTAATTAAATATCAATTATTATTATAAATAATTTGTTTCTACCAGATCAAAATATTAATCAATCAATCAATAATCTTTTTCCTTTATTCAATAAATTTTTTAATCCATTACTAACGTATCAATAAAACTATTTTCTATTTCTTCAAAAACTAACATTTTGGCTTATTCTAAAATAGATAAATAAATTAAAATATATTTTTTACAAAAATTGAAAATGAAAGTGTACTTCAAATGTCTAATCAAATAGACAGAAATATTAAAATATTTTTTCTTACAAAAATTTCAAATTAAAGCATCTATCTATCTGTCTGTCCCTCTCTAAAATTTCTGATTGAAAATTTTTATCTTTTTAAAAAATTTTAATTAAATTATTTAGTTTATTCTAAAATTAAATTAATATTTATAGAAGCTCTCCTCTTTATCTTACTTATCAAGCAGTATTAAAAAAATATTTTTATTGACATTTATTTACTATATAAAAAGGAAGAATTGCATAAAGATTTTCGATAAACTATTATAAAATTTAAATAATTTAAATACTTAATAAATATAAAATAATAGGTTAAAAATATTAAAACAACTGTATTTTTTAAGAATTAAGTTTTATTTGTAAATATTAGACCTGAATAATGCATTCAAATATAAAAAATTAAATAAAATCAATTCCAAAATTATATAAAAATTTCTTGAAAATAATAAGATGAATTATTTATTTTCAACTCTTAAACATAATTTATTTAATAATTACTTGATAAATAAAATTGCTATTCTATTGATTAAAGTATAAATTAGTTTTCTTGTTAGAAATCAATTTGAATTGATTTCAATTAATTTTTTTAGATTCAAACATTTTTTAATGTAAACAAAAAAATATTTAAATTTGAAAAATGACAAAAAGGTCATCAATTATATGAAAATAAATTTACATCAATTTATAAGATGTATGAGAAAAAGAAAGTAATATAAATAAACTTTTTCTTACATGCGTCTTTAAAATAGAGTAAATAATTGAATGTGTTTATTTTTAAAGAATAAATATTTTATTTTTTTAATTTTTAGTGAATAGACTTGGATTTATCTTTAGGACTAAAATGATACAAGGAGGAGATACCTACATACCAAAGTGATTGTAGAATTTTAGAGAAAAAAAATTACAGATGTTAAAAAAATTAATTTTAAATTTAGCAAATAAAGAAAACGTTGAAGTGAAAAGAAATCAATAAAAAGAATGCTTAATGAATGATAAAAGATGAATTTATTCCAAATTTAATTTAAGAAAATTTTTATTTAAAAAAATCTGTAAACTCTTTCAAGAGATAGAGGTAAACACTTATATTTTTATATTGATCTGATCTTAGCAATAAGTTAAACCAGTTTTAAGATTACATTAAATGAGTTGAATATAAATTTACAAATTTATTTATTTATTTTGTGAGTTATTTGGTGGTAACTTACTATTTTATTTATCAAGAAATTTTTTTGTAATATTTTGTAATAATTCTCAATATCTTAGCAAAATGTATGAAAAATAATCCCAATTTGAATTTATAAATTAGTAAATGAAGGTAATAAGCTTTATAAATAATTGAATAAATAAATGATTGACTATCTATTTTCCTAGTATTGATAAGGAAATACTAATAAAAGAATCTTTTTAAAGGGTAAAAACAAGGAGAAATAAGTGATTAAACAGACAAATAATATTCCTCACTGATTGATTGATTGATTGATTGACTGACTGACTGACTTAAAGATAGCTTAGTTAGTATAAGTCAACAAAAAAAACAATATATATATTTATAAATATAAGTTAAACATATATTTTCAATAAGAAAGTAAATTAAAAATGAGCAACCAAGAACACGACAATAGTATTTTATCTTTAAAGTACTTAGATAATGATAATGACTTGGAAGATGAGGAAGAAAATTTAGATAAAATATTACAAAGCAGTGACAAATTAGACTTAAATGCTAAAAATGGCTAAGGAAACAAAAACAGTAGCAACAATAATAATAGTCAATAGAATAGCTCAAGCACTTAAATATAATCTAGTTCTACTGATATTAATTCAGATGCAAAGAAGTCTAATCTAAATATCGCCCCTTCCTTCACTTCTATCAGCATGCAAAATAAAACCTCTATCACAGACCTTGGTTTTTTCCTTCAGAATAACCCTGAATACCCCATTGATTAGAATTCAGTAGGAGCTAATTTTATTAGATAAATGATTTAAAGCAATTAGCCTATGAAAAACTACATGAACTTCCTTAAAAAGGATCTTGTTGACCTTACAGATCAAAGAGATGCAGCGGTATGATTAAATAACACATTTTACTAAAATAAAATAAAAGCAATTAAAAAGATTAAAGAGTTTTAGTTAAATTAGGGGTTGATAGCAAACAAGCTACTTTCATTATTGTTTACTTGCTTGCTTGCTTATTTGTTTGTTTGTTATAAATCTTGTTGATTGAAATTCTAAAAATAAGAAAGAAAGAAAATTAATTCAAGAAATAACAAGAAAAATTCTTGAGAATTGAATAATTTGATTGATAAATTATCTTAATATAATTTATATCATCCATCATTCATAGATTGATTCTATTAATTTTTAAAATTAATTAATAATTTTATCATTTAATAAACAGGTTGTTATGCAGATTCTGTAAAAACCGACAAAGAGTAAGAACGAATGCGATTTTCTCCTCAAATCAATTCAAGGATTGCATTTATTCCAAAAAAACAAAGACATGTTAAGAATGAAAGACTGCAATTAGCCTTTACTCGAAAAACTCAGATTGGAATATTTTCCTGCAAGAAAGACAGTCTTTAATTATGGTAAAAACAAACATAAATTTTACATTTAAATTTTTAAAAATATTTAATTAGCCTCTTTATATTTCTTTGCTATTTGAATTTCTATAGATACTTTCACTGATTGATTCAACCTTTATTAATTTTCAAATGATTATCTATTTATTGGTTGGCTCCTCTTAATTTATTTACTATTTGAATGAATAATTAATATTTTTAATTAGATTTAAAATATTAATGCAAAAAAGAATCTTTCGAGAATCTACTTCTTTATTTATCAGTTAAAATACTTTGATAAAATCAAAAAAATTAATTCAATGCCAATTAGTTTATTTATTTTTTTTCATATTTTTAAGACTAAAATTATTTCAAATCAATTAAATTAAATTTAATTTTTTTATAAACAAATTAGGTGATTTTGGTTACACTTACTACATAGTCTTATAAGGTAAAAAATATATTATAAATAGATACATAATTTTATCTCTTTGTGTTAATATATTATATTATTATTTGGAGAGTTTTAATAATTTTAAAAAATACATTATAATTATAATAGGTGAATGTGATTTGCTCATCCCAGCTCCAACTACTGATTGTGGAGATAAATCTAAAAAAGATGAATCAGGCAATAATAAGAGCGAAAATAAAGAATAGATATTATAACAATAAAAAAGCTAAGAATTTTATAATAAAAATTAGAATAGTGAGGTAGAAATAACAACAGATTTAAAAGAAAGTCAAACTGTTTCTCAAGCTTTAAATAAACTTGGGAAAAAGAAAATAAAGCTTGATAGCAAGTGGAAGGTGTTGAAATAAACATTCAATCCAGATCAAGAAAATATGAATCTTTAAGAAATGTAAATAGGATTTATTTTAAATTTGAAAGTTCTGAGTAGGCAATTAGTTAATATATTAATTTTTGAGGAATTCCGAAGAAATAAATCTTCTGTAAAGAGATATTTTGGAATGTTAAAAATAAAAGTAAATCAGTTAAGTATTTATTTCTAATTAATTATAATTAGAAAGAAAATATAATAAATAGATTATTTTTACTTCTAGTTCAGTTCACTATGAATTAATTATTTCATGTGATAGAAGAATTTTTATTTCTTTATTTTGTAAAATTCTACTCAGCTCATTTTAATTAATTGAATTATAATTTATTCGTTTCTATATTTAAAAGATCCTCTCCACGCCAAAATTTAGATGATGATGCTTATAAGGATAATGAGTCCTAAGAGTAGTTCCTTGAAAGATGCTTTACTGGATTAAAGTTAATGAAGACATTTAAACCAGGTGAGGCCTTTGGTGAGATAGCTCTTATGACAAAGCAAAGAAGGTATATACAAAAAACTTTGTTTATTAAAAAATTCTTAAAAATATATTGAAGATATTTTGATTAACAATAATTTATTCATAAAAAATATTCCATTTTTTTGGAAAAAAATAGAGGAAATAAAAGTGAATAGAAAAATAAATATCTTTTTTGATTAGTTTGAGAATTTATTTTTTTCCTTTTGAGTTTGAATGTGTGTGTGTGTGAATCATTTTATTTTTTGAAGAAATAATTTTTAATTTAAAAAATAATTAAAATAAAATAGAACTGGTACAATTGTATGTAGAGAAAACACTTTCTTGATGGCATTAACTAAAGAAAGCTTTGATATCATACTGGGAGCTTATCATGAAATTATTATCTAGAGAAAACTGAACTTCTTAAAATCTTACAATTTTTTTAGAGGCGTTCCTAACTCAAAATTGCTTTCTTTATTGCATATGATGAAAATTGTTAATTATAACAACAAAAATATTATTTATACTGAAAAAGATCCAAGTAGATTTGTTTATTTAATTAGAGAAGGCGAAGTTGAAATCTCTTAAATTTGTAATATCGAATCAAACATTGAAAAAGAAAAGAAGAAAAAAGAAGAATAAGAAGATAATCCTAATGATATTAATGCTGTCAAAGCTTAAAAAGAAATTAGAAATAAAAAGAAAAGAATTCGTATTGTTATCAAAGGTAAAAACTCTTATTTTGGTGAAGAAGAAATTCTTAAACACGTAGATAGAAGAAAACAACAAGCTATTTGCAACAGCGAAACAGCAGAAATATTCCTTATTAAAAAAGATGTAATCTTTTCTTCTTTTCATTATTTTCAAAAAATATTTTTTAATTCAAAAATTTTTAATTACTAATTATCCGAAAAGAAATTAAAAATAATTTAATAAAAAAATTATTTAAAAAACTTGATGTAAAAATAAATAATCAAATTATCTAAAAATAGAGTAAAAAAAAATAATTTTTTTAAATTAATAAAAAAAAATCAATTAATTGACAAATTTTGATAAGTTTTGATAAAATAATTAATTTAATATAATTTATTGATAAATATTGATTTTAGAATAATAATTAAATGATCAATTTTAACAAAAATGAATAAATTGTTTGTTATTAAAAATAGATTTTGTATAATTACACTAGAGGGTATGGAGTAATTGATAGACTTAAGGAAGAATTTAAGGTAAAAGGAGAATGGAATTAAATTAGATAAGCTCAGATAGTTTAAACAACATAAAATACTAAAATTGATATTGAAAAATAAATAACTTTGTTATCATTGAAGAAATCTGCCACTACAATTGCTAATTTAAATGAGAATAAAATTTTGGAAAACAAATCACAGGCTGCTAATATATTCTCTGTAAATTAGGGTAAAAGCTAAACTTTTTTAAATATTCCTTAGAATCCAGCTTCTATGACAAGTATTAATTCTTCGGGAAACAAAAGAAATAGTCTGATGAATACCTTTAATAATAATCCTCGCACTCCTTCATAAAGCAGTGGACTTACTATAGATCCATTTGATATTAAATCTTCTAAGCAAAGGTTATCATTAAGAACAAATCCTTTTAACCCAAACAGTTTAAATACAATTTAAAAGCAATTAGAGTTAGCATCTAACAAATAAATTAATTTTAATTAAGGTACTGTTAATGATGAAAATAGTGATGCCTTTTTTGCAACTGGAGTTGTTGGATAATTTTCAACAAATATCAACTTAAACATAAAAAATACTCCTGAATAAAAAATTTAACTGAAGCTCAACCATAATAAAAAGAACTCTTAGCAAACAACTTTGTATGGAATTGAAAATCAATTTTAAACACCTTAATCAACCCACAAGATTCCCACAACAATTACTGAAGAAGAGAATTATATAGAAAATAAGATTTTAAACAATAAAATGAGAAGATATTTGGGAGAGTAATAAAAATCAAAAGAATAATTAGCTCAGGTAGCTATTGAATAATTTGGAGATATGTCACATAACGCTTTTGTCAATAAAGTTGGATAAACTATTGAATACAAAATGCAAATTCTTAAAAAACTCAACCAAAATGGATTGCAAAGTCCTAAAAATGTCTTTGCTGATTTATATGAAGAATTTGGATTAAAAAAGAAATCTAACTTTAAAGTCAGAAAAAGCTTTGCTTCCAGCAGCAATTAAGGAAGCCAAAAAGATCTCAATATCAAATCCTAATCTACCATAAATGGACAAGATTTCTAAAAGAAAATACTCTTAGAAAGAAAAAATCAAATCAGAGAAAATATCAAAAAGTAAAATACATTAAACTACATTGATGACACCAGTCTAATCACCTGTGGAACTCTTCAAGATCACAATTCAAGAGGCAAGACATTCCATTCTTAGTAGTAAAATTCTATGTAAGAAATAACCTCTCCAGAATACTTCACAAGAAATAAAGTTAGAGCTTCCACAACAATCAACTTCAACACTTACAACTATTAAAGTTCTTCATCACAAGAGTATATTTTTCTTAAATTTATTCAGAAAATTCATTTTTAAATAAGTTTGTTTTCATCTATTGACATTCTTATGCAAAGCTTCATTAAACTAGAAAAACAAAACAATCACAAAATTTGTTAAATTTAGCTTGGTTTGAATTAAAACATAAAATTAAACTTGAACAAATTATGCTTGAAATACTGAAAAAAATTAGCTTTTTTTAGAAAATAAGGAAAATTTAAATTAAAAGAATGAATCTGATGAGAAATATTTGAAAAATAACAAATTTATTTTAGATATTGATTAAATGAAGAAATAAAATTTTGATAACTTTTTATTAATAAGTTTATTTTTTAAATCAAAATAGCTCAAGAAGAATAAGCGACAGATAAAAAAGTTTTGATGAAATTAATTTAAGTGGATATGAATCTCAGGTTTCTTCTTCTTAGAGTATCACTCTTCCTAAAAGAAATAGCTTTGCTGAAAAGTTTAAAAATGCTCCTTAAATTTAAGTGAAAAACTTAGATGTTTTAGAAGAAGTTTCAGAAAATAACTCTCCTGTTAAAATAAATTAAGGGTAAATTAAGAAGAGAAACAGTACTGTAAATGAGATCAAAAGTGGGAGTTAAATAGAATATGGATTAACAAAGTAGCAACTCTTGCAACTTTAATTTATGTAATAAAAAATCAATAATAGAATGTCATTAGAAAGTGTAAATAGTAACAATGATAGTAACCCTTCCTAATACTTTAGCAGTAAAAGCTAAGTTTTTCTGAATCCATCTAAGTAAGTACTTACTAACTCAAGCAATTTTAATACAGGAAGTAATTAATCTCAAATCTCTGACAGCTCTTAATTGACTAATAGTAATCACACTAATTTATACAACGGTAAGTCATTTTTAAATAGAAATACAACTAGTTTAAAAAAGAAATAAGAAGCAAGAAGAGCTATTTCAAGAAATTCCTCTTCTAATTCAAAAGAAAATTCTTTAAGAATTGGTGTAAAATAGAACAACTTTTTCTCACTTCATAAGACAATGCAATATTGCCAATCTCAAGGCAGCATATCACATTAAAATAGCACACTTATATGAAAAGAAAAACAAACTATTAACAAAATATATTAATATATAAATAAAATCATATTCAAAGAATATTATTTCCAATTTACATTATCTACGTCAATTAAATAATTATTATTATTTATTGTAATTTATCTTATATTATTTCTATTCTTATTTACATTATTGAATATATCTCTTTATTTTATTTTTTCATTAATTATTCGCTCATTCTATTCTCTTAATCCAATTAAAATTATTTCATTTTTTTTCTTTTTAAAATCAAAAAGTAAATAATCTTATTAATTTTAATTTTATATGAAAATATTGGCAAGGATTCAGATTGAAATTTAATTTTGAAGAAAATTTTTATTTTTCATGAATATGATTTATAAATATTTATATGAAAGAAATTTACTAATAAAACTTAGCCTTCCTATTTCAAAAAAAAATAAATCAAATTAAAAAAAGTGTTTTAATTTAACAGAAGCAATTATGCATGATTAAAAGATTCCAAAAAAAATACGAAAAAGAATAAAATGTTTAATGAAAAATTAAATCAATTGTTTTTTAAAGTGAGTCAGTGTATGGATGCTTTAGAGATCAATCAGATTTGGATTATGCTTCTATTTATTACTTGATTTAATCTTTCTGCTATTTATATAATTTTAGGTTTTATTCATCACCCATGTTTTCATAGCATTTTTCAATAAAATCATAAATTTTTATAAATCTTTCATCTTGTTCTTATTTTTCTTCCAAAAATTTTTGCTTTAATTTTGAAAGATATTCAAGTTAAGTTTTCACAGCATTATTGTAATCTTTATCGGCATAATATAATTTAGCAAGCTTTTTAAAAGAAAAGAGTATCTCAGAATCATTTTCTTCAAGTACTTAATATTTCATTTTAAGAGATTGTAAATGATAATCTAATGCAATTTTAAAATCACCAAGCTTTTAGTAGTGGATTGCAATATCACAAAGAGATTATGCAATTTCAAGATTATTATTTTCTTGAGAAGATGCGTTTAATATCTCAATAGATTCTAAAGAAGACAACATTCCATTTTTATAATCTTTCAATTTTTTGTAGACTACAGACAAATTGTATAAAAACAAAGATATTGATGCATGATCTTTTGATAACAATTCTTTAGCCAACTATAATGAACTTAATAAATAATCTTTGGATTGTTAATAATCTTAAAGTTTAAGATAGCATAATCCAGTTAATTAAAGACTAATTTGGGTAGAGGTATGTTTATTTAAGAACAATTTTTGTGATATTTCTAATGACTTAAGAGAGTATTCCAATGATTTTTAGAATTCTCCTTAATCAAAGTATAGTTTACCTACATTAAAAAAAGATATCATTAATTCTCTATTTGGACTATCTTAGTACATTTATTTTCTTATTTCTAATGATTCTAAGCAATATTCTAAGGCTTTTTCTAAATTACCTAAACTAAAATAGCATGTACCAATATTATTCAATAATGAAGTTATGATAAGGTTGTTTTTTTATTTCAAAGTTTATTTAGCAATTTTAAGAGATTTTTCCAAATATTTTAAAGCTTTCTCAAATTAACCAACTTTCATAATAAAACTTCCAGCACTATTAAGAGAATTAATGATATCAGGGTGATTACTTTTTAAAAATTATTTTCTCATTTCAAGAGATTCAAGAGCATATCTTAAAGCCTTTTTACTTTAATTATTTTCTTCAAAACAATTTGCTAAGCAAAAAAGAGTATTAGCTAGTTCAGGATGGTTTTCTTGGAAAATTTATTTTGTCATTTAAAGAGATTAAGTATAATAATCTATTGCTTTTTAATAGTCGCACAGATTTTGATAGCATAAGCCAACATTAGAAAGAGAAGTAGCAGTATTAGGATGAACTTATTTCCATATTTTCTATTTCATTGAAAGAGATTCTAATGAAAAATCTAAAGCCTTTTGATATTAAGAAATTTAAAGATATAACAATCCAATATGATTTAATGATTAAGCAATCTATGGATGATTATCTTAGAATAGAAGTCTTCTCATTTAAAGAGACTCCTCTAAATATTACAAAGATTATTTGTTATCACCTAGAGATTTATAGCACAAGCCTATCATATCAAGTGTTTATGCTATTGAAGGATGAGAGTCTAAATATATTTTTTTCTTCAATTAAAGTGATTATAAACAGTAATCTAAAGCCTCTTAATATTTTCCTAAGTTTTTCATACAACATGCTAAATTATATAAACAAGCTGACCATTTTAAATTATCATCTTTACTATATTTTGACTCAATTGATAAAGCCTTGAAAAGAAATTTCAAAGCTTTATTGTAGTCAGCCAGATGATTAAAGTAACTAGCAATGTTGTTAAGAGAGATCACCATTTATTGGCTATAATCATTAAATAATCTCA
The DNA here is from genome assembly GCA_000231825.2 of Tetrahymena elliotti 4EA. NCBI lineage: Eukaryota > Ciliophora > Oligohymenophorea > Hymenostomatida > Tetrahymenidae > Tetrahymena > Tetrahymena elliotti. The sequence goes on along the minus strand of JH720344.1, from coordinate 232,291 downwards.
TTATTTCAAGATTTTCTAATTCATATTTAAGTGACTTTTTGTAATTTCCTAGGTAAAAATAGCAATTTGCAATATCGTTCTAAGATGATAAAATATCTGAATAATTATCTACATAAAATTATTTTCTTAACTCAAGAGATCGTAAATAATATTCTAAAGCCTTTTCTTATTCACCTATATTTAGATAGCAATTACCTATTTAGCTTAGTGTTTCAGCAATATGTAAATATTATTATTAATAATTTTCACTATCAATAAAATGTTCTTACAAAGTTAAAATATTCAAATTATAATAAAGTTAAATTTAAAAAAAGTAAGGAATTTCTTTATTGCTATCAAAAGGTTGCAATTTTATAATGCTTTTCATCTCTTACACATAATATTTTAAGAATTATTCACATTCTTTTTAGCTTAATATTTCTTAGAAAAATTTTATAGACAGCTCCAAACAGCTCAATCTTTATTTTTATTAGGTTTGAAGCATATTTTCCTTGATTATTTTCATGAATTTATTAACAATCTCAAGATAGTTTTGCTTTTAAATTTCTTAAAATAAATTAAGAATAATTTAAAATGTTTTTCCCAAAGAATAAACATCACTTTGAAAATCTACATCGACATGATTCTGCATCTGTTCAGGTGAAGCAAATAATTTTGTTAATCCTTTTACAGCTGTTTACTAATTTCCTTTCTTAGTTGATGAAATTCCAAAATCTGTATAAAGGTATTTTCCAGAGCCCGAAACTAATATGTTCTAAGGTTTGATATCAAAATGGATGATACTGTATATTCTAAGTTAAATCAATCCATCAAGTAAATTAAAAATCATTTAAAGTAGAGTATCTAAAGGGAATTCTTATTAATTATTGATTTAATCAAGTTAATCTTTCAAACTAAATTGGCATTTCTCTAAAACTAACACACTTACATTCTGGTTTATCTTAATAAAATCAAAAAATTTAACTACAAAGATATATTATTCAAAGAGTTTCAAGATTTTTAGTTCTTCTTGCAAACCTTCTAAGCTACAATCAAACTAAATCTTAAAAACCAAATCACTTTTGCCTTTAAATGATTACTTGTATCCCTGAAAAATGATCCCTTCACCTCCTTTATTAACATATTCACACAAATAGTAATTTCTTTATTAAAGTAATTCAAGTATGGAATCTTTTTGTTATTAGAATTATCTAAAATAGGAATATTCTGAGCACTCCCTGGATCGTTAACACTCTCTGCATTTGTTACATTTTTCTAAATTAATAATTGTATCTTTATTAATTTCTTCAAAATATTCTTTTGTCCATTCACTAGTTTTAATCAAATTATTATTGAGACTTTCAAATTTATAGTAAATTTAAACAAAATTATCTTTTTAAAAGGTAAAAATATGAATGAAATCTTAGATAACAAAATGATAAGTTTCCTCATAAAATTTTTAGAAGAGTAAATATTAGTCTATTTATGATTGTAAAGGATCATATTTAATAATGTAAACATAGTCTATGTAAATATCTGAATTGATACTTTGATATCCAACAAAGATGTCTTAGTTTGTCTTTAGTTCAGAAAAGCACTTGCATAAATAATGATTTGTATTTAGCAACATTTGAATAATAGTTGTTTATTCTTCAGAAAAAATCTTAGAGAATTGATGATTATTAATTTCTTTAAATTTCTTAAAATCCCATTCTCTTAAATACTTCTCACTTTCTACAAGATTCTTATCAGCATTTATAATTTCTTTTATAACTATTTGATATTCCTTGTATTAATATTCATTGACTAATTTAATCAAGTCTAATTATTATTCTCCAATACTTTCTTACTTTATATGTTATTATACACTATCTTCTGATTTTTTATCAGTATAAAACTATTTTTTTTTCTTTTCAGAGTTACTCTCTTCTATTTAATCATCATTTTTTCCTTCATTTAATCCACGATTTTCTATAATTTCTTCCTATAAGCTCTAATCTCTTTATTAATCTTTTCTATTTTAGCTAATTTCTTTTTCTGCTTATTAATTATTTTCTTTATTACCTTTTTGATAGCTATCGTCTTGTATTTATTATTCTTTTTAGTTAGTCTTTTCTAATTATAAATAACTCAAAATTAAATTCAAGATAAAATACTTATATTCTTTGACAAATTCTTCTTGGCTTAATTACAAAATGACACCTTCAACTTCATTTTATTTAAATTCACAATAAAAGAGCTTTTTTATTTTCAGGAAAGTTAAAATACGAATTTTTGTATTACTGAAGCAATTGATGAATTTACATATTTTACTTTTATTACACTACCCACAGAAAAAGCTGTCTTGAGAATTTATTTCATAATAATTTTCTAATGAGCTCTTGATAAATTAAAAATTGATTAAATATTCAAATGAATGTAAAATTGCTTTAATATTGTCTCTCTACAATGCTAGAATATGGATATTCTCCTCTTCAATTTAATAGTGTTCAACAGTAAATCCTAGAGTTTAAATCAATAAAATTTCTAATTTTATTTCTGATTAATGAGGAGAATAAATAATTTTGTAAACATTTTCATAAACATCTTCTGATCTAAATCCAACAATTAAATCTTCTTTTCCATTAGAAATTATAACTTTGCACAAATAAAATTAGTTTTCTTTAAGTTTATCAATAATTTTTGTTCTATGCTATTTAAAAACTTCACTTTGAAATTCCTCATTATTAGTGTGTCTAAAAATATCTTCATTCCATTATCTTTAGACAATTTATGCATCATCATCATCATCATCATCATTTTATTATTCAATAGATTCATTTTGGTTTAAATGCCCAAAGTTATATTGATTATAGTATTAGTATTCTTCAAAATTGTATTCAATAATTTACTTGATAATGTACTCTGATTAACATATTTCATAAGTATTTTTAAATGAAACAGCATTTTTAATATGCTTTGAATAGAACAACCACTCCTTGTTTTAATCTTATTATTTTGAGATAACCTCATTATGCTAGTTCAATTTACTTTAATCATTAATTTATGATAGAGCTAAATATTATTGATATTGATGTTAAATATTTTTTAGTGGGAACTCTGATATTTGTTAATTAGAACCTATATTTTTTTCAGAACCCTAAATAGTTTGTGTGGAAAAATTTGGAATATCTTTTTACTCAAATTAATTTTTTTCTTCCAAAGCTTAAGATTAATCCTATTGCTATTTAAGAGATTGAAATTAATTCTCTTTTGGAAGAATTTTTTCAGAATTGATTTCTTATTGCTTCAAATCTTCTTTATTTTGGCTTAAATCAATTTTTTATGAGTCTTTACTCCCAAAAGTCTCTCCGATGATTATTGTGAAGGTACATGATGGTATACTATCTAAGTTTCCTGGTTTTAATATGATATTATTGCATGCTAAATACTATATTTGTTAATAATTGAACAAGCTGCTTATTGAAATTTTTAACCTACAGTAGCTCTTTGAATCTTACTTTTAAGTCTTTTTAAAATAGTTATATCAAATAACTCTAATGAAATATTTTAGTCTTCAAGCTGCTTTGACATAAATTATATGTTTTCTTAATCTTAATTTGACCTAAATCCATCACAAACTTGGTTAAGTTCTTTTTGGATTTATTAATCTTCCTTTTAATTCTAACTCTTTATTGGCTCAATTATAGAATTTTATTTGCTATTCTCTTCCATCTTTTCTTTTAATCTTTTTATTTTTTTAACATCAAATATTTATTGAATTTTATAATAATTGATATTTACCACAGTATCAATTAACAACCCTTTAGCAGCTTAAATATTTAAAATACTGTAAGCTTGTAAATTAGAAAACTAGATATTTTTTCTAAATCTTAATCAATTATCAATCAAACAATACTTTCTTTACAATTAATATCAGAATTATTTACAATAGAATTCTTTTAATACTTATGTAAAATATTTCTTTCTAAACAAAAATTTAAGATAAAAGATAAGTATTTAAAATATTAAAAATGCCAACAAAAGGAAAAACTTTAAAAATAAAAACAATAGTCATTTTAGAAATAGAGAAAACTTAATAAATTTGGAGTACATCAAAATAAATAAGACTTTTTACAATATTAAAAATAGCGAATAAAGTTTGTTAGAAATCATAATTCAAAAATAGAGTTTTGTTCGAATTAATTCTTTTTTTTTGACAATTATGTAAAATATTATTTTTAAACAATAATTTCTTTAAAATATAAAAAAAATAACTATTTTGAGCAGAAAAATTTGAAAAAAATTGAAATACTTTGAAAGAGATAAAATATTTTATACAAACAAATAAGCTAAATATAAATTTAGGTTTAAAAATTATAATTTTTTAATGATCAATTTAAAAATTCAAATTTTTTTATTATTAATTTCCAAGTCTTTGACTTCCTAGTCTTTAGTTTCCTAGTCTTGTTTATCTTCTTCTGAATCTTCTTCATTTTAGAATCTACTAAATTGAAGATAAACTTATTCAAGAGAACTTTGATTAATTGAGAAATCTTCGATAATATGTTTATCTTTTAATTCGTTTTCACAGATATTGAAAGCCTTTGAGAATTTAAATTCTTCCTTTTTAATATTGAAATGGCAGTAATCACTTCTCTTTTCAGGAATTTCTGTGATTGAAGAGAATGAATTGAGTAATATTTACTTTATTTCTTCTTTATTTTATTAATTAAGCTTAATTGTAATGTTATATCCTTAACCATATTTATTTCTTAGTTATTAAGGAGTTCCAATAGTAACGAATTACCCTTTAATAAGAATACCAATTTTAGTACAAAGAGATTCAGCTTCTTCCATAGTGTGTGTAGTCATGCAAATAGCAGAATTTCTAAGCTTTATTCCCATATTCAAGGTATTCCATAAGAATCTTCTTGCAATAGGATCAACACCAGTAGATGGTTCATCAAAGAATTAAACATCAGGGCCTCCAATCAAAGCATTTGCTACACAAAGTTTTCTTTTGTTTCCTCCACTCAATTATCCAGCTTTCTTCTTTATCATTTCTGTCAATTTCATAGCCTAAATTTAATTTGAATAATTTTTTAAAGTAAATGAAATTTTCAATTATAAAATAATGAATGGTTTATAATTTATTACCTTTAAGAAATACTCAACGGATTCATCAAGATCTCTACCTTTCAAGCCTTTCATTCTTCCAAATAATTTCAAATGTTCAGGAGGAGAAAGATTTTCCCAAAGACAGTCGAATTGAGGACAGATACCAACATCTTAATAGATTTCCATGATACCTTTATCTACTTCAATATTCTTAATCTTGAGAGAACCATATGATTTAGGGATTAAACTAGTTAAGACACTGAATGTTGTTGATTTTCCTGCACCATTAGGACCAAGTAGCCCAAATATTTCTCCTTTAGTATATGCAAAGTTTGTGTTTTTAATAGCTTGTGTACCATTTTCATAAATTTTTGTTAATCCTTTGACTCTAACTGTTTAATTTTCAAGAGTAACAACCTTTTGATTTTCATCGTTTACAAGTTCATCACCTTATTCTTGAATTGAAGCTAATATTTTTGCTTCATCTATTATTTAAATATTTAAAATAATATATTGTCTATTCATTTTCAATAAAAATAATTACCTGATTCGTTTCCCGTATTTTATACTCCATATCTCTTTTGTTCAATGAAAAGTGTTAATGCCATGTAAATAGCAGCACTTCCAAGTTACATTAAACAGAATTAGTAAGGATAGTTTAATGTGGTAACTAAATCAGTGTGAGCTATACCTTCATTAGATGTTTGAGGATAAACACTAATGAAAGAAACGTTCAAAGAGAATAAAGGACTAATTAAATACAAAGGTATTTCTAAAAATCCATTGAGCCAGTCATTAAGAGGAGTAGCTAAAATTGATAAAATAAAAATTTGAATAAATAATTTTCTAACCAAAAAAATATTTACAGATATAGTCATTATCATAGAGTTCATAAATGGAACCAATAATAATCCAAGGTAAACTGAAAACAACAAAATAATTCATCAAAGGATAGAATTTAAGAGCAGCACTTGATTTCTTGAAAATGAAGCCCCAGAAATAAGAAGATGTGACATAAGTAGATCCAAAAGTGACTAAAATGAAGAATATATTTACAAATTCATCTGTAACATAAGTAAGGCTTTAAGCAAAACATAAAATAATGAAAATAACAATAGTCAAGAAGAAAACTGAGAAATCAAACAAGAAAGTTCCCAACCAATAAGGTAAAACCTAACCATATCCAATAAAATATAACTAATTTAACAAAATTACAATTTAATATGAAAATATTACTCTGCAACCCATAACATTAAGAGCATATTTGAGATGGTACTCTCTTTCCATAACAGGGAGTTAAATGAAAATAGCTGAGTTGAATGTGTAAGCTAAAACCATGAAATAACTCATAAAAGACAATCTAAAGTTATTCTCGTTAACACCTGGTGGCTTTGAGAAAAATCCAACGACCTTTTTAATAATTTAAACAATTTTTTAAAAAAAAAGATAATTCAACAAAATAAAAAAATAATTTTCTTATTATCAAGAAATCTTTTATTTTATTCATTCATTTTAGTGTTTTTAATTATTTATTTTTATCCAAAATTTCAAGTTGTTAATTAATAAAAATTTATCTGAACATTATTTTTCATCATAATTTTTTAATGAAGGAGTAGCAAAATTTTTTAACTCATTCATTTTATTAAGAATTTTTAATTTATTTTGATTGATAATTTTTAATCTAAATTTTTGATTTAGATGAATGAATGAAAAAAGTATTAAAGAATGATTGATTACGACTGTAGCAGCAATTAAAAGAATCAGTGCAATAAGGAAAGAAATCCAATTTGTGGAGTTCCTTATGGTGTAATAGAATCTACGAAGGAAGATAGCTTGGAGTTATGAAATAAAGCTGTATGAGGGTGGGTTTTTTAAACAATCTGGTACTTTAATATCATTAAAGTTAGTGTATTCATTTTTGGTGATGTTTTTATGTTCTTATTCATTTTATATGTTATTTTTGCTTCCACTTCTGCTTAATCTACGATTGTTTCTTTCTAAGAAATTTTCTTCGTCCATACCAATATTAATGAAGGCATCTTCTAAGCTGTTCATTTCTAAATCGACGTTGATATGTTAGTATTTTTCCAAAGTGTTAAATAACTCAGCAAAGCTAGATTGGGCAGAGAAAGGGATAAGATATAAGATTGTATCAGCTGGGGTTTGGGGGTTATATTAACATTCTTTAATACGAGATTCAATTATTTCCTTAATCTCTTACTTCCATTGGCTTTAGAATTCTTAGAGATGTTATTCTTCAACTGAAACTCTAAGAGAATATCCTTCTCCGAAATTCTTTTTAATAAATTGACTTGATCCTACAGCTAAAAGTTTACCTTTTGCCATGATACCAATTCTATCAGCCAAGACTTCTGCTTCATCCAAATGGTGAGTTGTTAAAACTAAGGTACGTTCTTCACTACGCACTGACTCTAAAATATCCCAAATAGCTCTTCTACTTAAATTATCCATACCTGATGTAGGTTCATCTAAGAATATCATCTTAGAACCACCAATCAAAGCCATACCTAATGATAACTTACGCTTTTGACCTCCAGATAACTCCTTAACTTTTTTATTAGCTTCTCCATGAGTACCTGTTTTTTCCAAAATATATTCTACTTCTGATTGAAGTCTATTACCACTTAAACCTTTAATTTGCCCAATTAATCTAAGCTACTCAACAAATGTTAAATCTTCATACAAACAATCTCTTTAAGTGCACAAACCAATATTATTTCTAATTTGATCAATATCAGTTTCTAAATCCTTATCATATACTATTTTATTTTTTATAAGATGTTACTTTCTAAACAGAAATAAAATGAAATTGCTTACTTTTAACATGGCCAGATGTCTTGCTAATCAAACCAGTCAAAAGAGAAATAGTTGTTGTTTTACCAGCTCCATTATGACCTAATAAGCTATATTATATAATAATAAAAATTAAGACCTGCTTACATTGATATTAGATTTTAATAGATCTCTTTATTTAGAACTTTCTGCCAAAACCACTAGTCAATTTGTAAGTGTTTTGGATATATTTAAATTAATTGTGTAAACTTAAAGTTAGAAGAATCTGATTTTTTTATATAATCTTTTATAATGTTTACCAGAAAATATTAGATTCGTAAAGGTTTATTGATATCTTATCAACTGCAGTAAAATCGCCAAACACTTTTTGTAGAGATTTTATGACAACACGAGTAGGTAAATTCTTTTCATTAGGATAAGCTTCATGGAAGAGGGCGGATGAAGTATCTTATGTGTTTTGGAAAACGCTAACTTATTCCTCATCGTTTTAATTCAATGGTTCAACGAGAGAGTTATTGTTTGACTCTTTTTTATAAAAATGGATATATTAGCTATGTGCTTTATTTATTCTTTTATTAAAAAAATGGATGGATTCTTACTCTTTTTTTGGGAAGATGAGTTATCTGATTTCTTGAATAAATTGATAATAAAGAAAAGAGGATGCTTAGAAACACCATATTCATTAGGAATGACTTGATCAAAGTAAAAATAAAGAATTATGTAAACAAAGATCATAAATGACAGTTAAATAATTGCATCACTAGACGTGTAATAGTCACTAATTAGATTTCCATTCTAATAAAACATTGATCCTTCCTATTACAACGATATATAACTGAAAGCTATTGAACATTAAGGGAATAAGCCCATGATCCAATAGAATTCTGATTTACTATTTTTAATAAAAATGTATGATTAAAACTCAATCTATTCCTTAGTAACTACTAGCTATTCATTTAATATAACAAACAGACAAGCATTCATGAATGACTGAATAAATGAGCTTTTACTTACTTATGATCATATCAAATAAGATAAGTAAAAAAATACAAGGATTTCACTGTAATCTTATTCTTCGATTGATCAATCAATAATTTTATTTGTCCACTCATTCACCCATTCATTATGTTATGTTTGTTTGATTACTTCTATTTAAATTTTTAAATTACTTTTTGACTTCATTTACAAAGATTAAAAAGACTAAGAAAATTGGAATTATCATAAGGATAGTTCCTATTTCTGAAGCCATTTTCACCTTAGAGAACAATGTGGAGAAGCACAGTGACTAGTGAATTGAGCATATGAAATACAAGAAATAGGCTAACACAAAAGGACCTGCATTATCTACATAAGGAAATCCACTTATCAAAGGAGCTAAGATAAAAGTAAAGACACTCTATTTTGCATTTAAAAATAAAAGATTATCCACCATTTTCTTAAAATGTAATTTAATTTATTTTACCAAAATACCCTTAGTATAACTAGAGGTTATCCATGCAGTAATGTAGGCGCTCTGTTTCAATCCCATAATCTAAGTTTTACGCAATTTTAAAAATCAATTTTCTTTATTTTTAAAAATTTTCATACTTTTTAAGTTTCTTTGTATCTTTCAGCCTTCTCTTCCACAAGCTAAATCAAAGTAGATCTACTAGAACCACTGATTGCAAGAGGAATAAGTAAAGGCGCCATCATAGCAAGCTAATCGAGGTACTCTATGAATTAATTATTGTAAATTATAAAAAAGCAAATATCTCAATTTGATTACTAGTCATAAGAAGCAAAACACCTGCAAAGAGAGGCAAGATACTCTCCTTAAAAATATCCTTGCTCCTGTAGGCTATGAGTAAGTTCTTTTTAAAAATAGTAAGAAACTAAAGTCGAAAGAGACTATCCATTTTAATGAAATGTGTATGTGTGTATATCTACTTTTGTGAAAAATCTACTTTTTTTAAACCTAAATTCTTTTTATTGACAAAATTTTTAATAATTTTTAATTTAATTTGCTTTCTTTTTTTATATAGATTCCTGAGTAATCGTTTTAAATTACCCTTTGCAAATTAATAATTTAATTAAGACTTCTATCTTAGCTAAAAAGAAAAATTATGCAATTAATAATAACCAACTTCGAAATTGCATCATTTTGATTAATCGCAATATCTATAAATTCTTATGATATTTCGCAAATAACCTAAATTCATTATTCTTTTAAATCCACTAATCTATCAGTAAAGAAATTTCAATTAATATTAACCTATTTATCTCTTCACGAAGCAAAAAAAATTAAATAAATAAGTATATCCACTAACATATCAGTAAAGAAATTTCAATTAATCTTAACATACCTATCTCTTCGCAAAGCAAACAAAAATAAATAAACAAATACATTAAATGTTATATTAATTTCAAATTTTCTTCTTTTTAAATAAATCTCATATCGATAAACATTAAAATATTTTTGATTCACATTTCAAAATTGGAATAATTTTCAATTTTAAGTTATTTTAAAAATAAAATTTAAAACAAAAAGTACTAACTCATAAAAAACGATTGATTAAGATAATACATTACAATCAATTTAATAAAAGCAAAAATTTTATCATCTGTAAAGTTGAAAAATGTAAAAAAAAGAGAAAGTGAAGATAATTAAATTATTTATAAATAAACAAACAAATCAATATATTTTTTTAATTAAAAGACAAAGATATTAATTGATTTTAGCTAAAACTTTGAATCTAAATATTTTTAATAGTTCTTTCAAAAATAATCATATTTTGTAATAAGAATTAAAATATTTTGAGCTAATTTAGAAATAATATCTCAATTTTAACTATTTTTTTATTACAAACTAAAAGCAAACACATCTCATGTAATTGTTTGAAAAAAATCAAATTATAAAGCTTATTTGATTTTTTTAAATATAAATGTTAATTTACTCAAATTTAGAAATAATAAAAGAAAAATATTTAAATATTAAAACTAAAGATAAAGTAACTAAACTCGTAATTGGAGCATGAATGAAACCTAAAAGAAGAATTATTTAAATGGCAATTAAAATCAAAAATCTAAATAAATAATTTTAAGCTTTCATTAAAAAGATAAATGCATACATTTGTTGCTCTGAATAATTAAAGAAATGTAATAGGTAATAAATCAAAATTAAACAAAAGGACCTTTTAAAGTTGTTAAAATTGAACATAAATTTGATTGTATTATTTTTAAAACACACCTTCACATTATTTTTTACCAATTCTTGTACTATAAAAATTGGTTATTAATTTACCAAATTAATTTGTACGCAAGGACTGATCAATTTTTTGATTTTGTTTATCAAGTTATATTCAAAATTTACACATTAAATCTCTCAAATTTACCTCAATTTATTTATTTGGAATCCAACTCTGTTTAATTTATTAAAGAGTTTGCTTAATAGATAGATCTTTATTGATTTTTCTAGAAAAAATTTTTATTTTTCTTTATGTAAAATAAATATCATAAATGTACATCACCTTTCTTAATGACAATATTGAGCTAAGAAATATTAATTTTCAAGCAAAGATTATTTCTTGTGTATTCAACCAGCTGGTTGACATCATTTTCATCTAGGGTTTTTGGTCTTCCTGATTTATCACTACCTCTGATCTTCATAAATACCTTATTCATTATATTTTTTCCAAAGAACATTTTATGCTTATTGTTTTTCCATTTTAGGAGATAAATATTTTTTTACGTTATATAAAAAATGATCCCCTTAGCTAATAGGTTTATTTATTAGCTCATTTTAATTACAGTTTATTATCTACTTAATAATTTAAATATAATTTTAATTAATTACTTTATTTATTTATTTTTTGTTTGTAGAAGTTAAATCCAAAATAAAAATAAATACACTTTGAAAGGTTTTTATTAAAATCTTCTTATAATAACATATATTTAATATATTATATTTTCATAATAACTGATAAAACATTTATATTTATCTTATCAGTTAATGTTGTTATGTGACAGAATTATTTCCCGACTGGTATTTTAATTATTTTTTCACTCAAAAATTTTACCAGAAAATAATTGATTATTTATACTTTAATTATTTTAATTTAAGCAATCTTTAATACTAGAGGGTGTGAATATAGAAAGAGATTAAATCTTTAAGGTAAAAAAACAGAAATAGTTTAATCTTAAAAAGTTAAAGTAAGACATCAAAGAAAGATAAAAGTCTGCTCTGGTAATTTCAAAATGTCTTTAAAATATAAAGGATATAAATACATAAATAAATATTTAGTGTAACGTAACATAATAGAAAAATCTAAAATGTTGGTTCTCTTATTTTATTTAATATTTTAAAAAAAATATTGATCTGAAAGAAACAAAGATATTGAAAAAAATAATTTTTAAAGATTAATTAGGAAAAATGAAGAAATGGATGGAAGGAAGAATAGATATAAAATATTTGATACAATTAATTTTATATAAAATTAATTCAATAAATTTGTTACAAGAAAATAATTCTTCGTATTAATAATCACTCTGGATTTAAAATTACTGGTTGTTCGTTGTTATCTTCAATTTAGAATTTACTGAATTGAGAATAAACTTATTCCAATGAACTTTGATTGATTGAGAAATCATCAACAAGGTTTTATTTTTTCAAGCTATTTTCACATAACTCAAAGGCTTCTAAGAATTAGAATTCTTCCTTAGTAATTTAGAAAGTAGTGTAGTCAGATCTTTTATCTTAGATCATAAATGCTTTAGGGAAATTCTTTTAAATCAAAGTTTCAAGCTCTTCTTTCGTAGCATTTTTGTTAAGCTTAAATGTGATGTTATAGCCAGAACCATATTTATTTCTAAGTTATTATGGAGTACCCAAAGTCTAGAATTGTCCTTTAATTAAAATTCCTATCTTAGTGCAGAGGGATTCAGCCTATTAATTTGATTATAAAAATAGATTAATACTTAATAAAATGTAATTGTATAAATAAATACCTCATCCATAGTATGAGTTGTCATACAGATAGCTGAGTTTCTTAATTTCATTCCAACAGTTAAAGTGTTCCATAAGAATCTTCTAGCAATAGGGTCTACACCAGTTGATGGTTCATCAAAGAACTAGACATCGGGACCACCAATAAGAGCATTGGCTACACAAAGCTTTCTCTTATTACCACCACTCAATTAACCAGCTTTCTTCTTAACCATTTCAGTTAATTACATAGTCTAAATATTAATAATAAATAAATTAGTTAATTAGAACATGTTTTTGTATTAATTTCCTTTTAAAATTTCAACTTTATTTCAATAAAGTTTTTTAACCAAAATAAGTCTAAAAAAGTTATGTTTAATAAAATACCTTTAAGAAATATTCAACAGATTCATTTAAATCATTTCCACTTAAACCCTTCATTCTACCAAAAAGCTTCAAATGTTCAGGGGGTGTGAGATTTTCCCAGAGACAATCAAATTAGGGGCAAATACCAACATCTTAGTAGATTTCCATGATACCTTTATCTACTTCGAAGTTTTTGATTTTGAGAGAACCATAAGTTTTAGGAATTAAACTAGTTAGAATACTGAAAGTGGTTGATTTTCCTGCTCCATTGGGACCAAGTAAACCAAAGATTTCACCCTTGTCTACACAAAATTTGGTGTTTTTGACAGCTAATGTACCTGTTTCGTATTTTTTAATAAGGCCATCAACTCTGATAGTTTAATTACTGTTTTAGTCAACACGATTAATTTCTTCTTTGACTAAGTCATCTCCTTATTCTTGAATTTAAGACAGGATTTCTTCTTCAGCTTTTTTTAGAAAGTTAATTTTTAATTTAAAAAGAAAAAATGATAAATTTTAGATTACATTCTTTACTGCCAGTGTTTTTAAGACCATATTTCTTTTATTCGATGAATAAGGTAACAGCCATAAATGATAAAGCAGAGGCTAATATTAATAAGCAGAATCCATAAACAGTGGTTATGGTTGTACCAAAGTTAGGTCCATTAGATCTCATTTGAGGATAAACAGTTATGAAAGCAAATTGTAAGCAAAATAAGGGACTAACCAAGTAAGAAGGAATTTGAGCAAAGCCATTCAAAATATCATAAGTATCGGTACCTATATAATCATTTTTGTACAATTAGTAAATAGGACCACACAATATCCAAGGAACGGAGTAAATCAAGAAGAAATTCATCAATGGGTAGAATTTAAGTGCTGAACTAGCCTTTTTGAAGAGAAATCCCCAGAAATAGGAAGAAGTGATATAAGCAGCTCCAAAAGTAGCTAAAATGAAGAAAACAGACCAAAAAGCAGAAGTTACATAAGATAATGATTATGCAACACACAAGATTAAGAAGAAGATGATTGTCAATAGGAATACCAAGTAATCGAATAAGAATGTACCAAGCCAGTAGGGTAATACCTATCGATAAAAGATAAATTTAAATATTGTCTAAATAATTGAATTATTTGTTAATTAATTAATTACTCTGCATCCCATAACATTTAAGGCATATTTAAGGTTATATTCTCTTTCCATGACAGGAAGGGAAATGAAAATCGAAGAATTGAAAGTATAGGCAAGGACTAAGAAGTTGCTCATAAATGTAAGTCTGAAATTATCTTTTGCAAATTCAAATGCTGCTGGGATAGTGATAACATTGACAACCTATTTAATTTTGAAAAAAATAATTAATATTAAGAAGTAAAAGTGAAAGAAATGAATTACGATAGTAGCTGAAACAAGGAGGATGAAAGCAATAATAAATGAAATCCAGTTAGTAGTGTTTCTTATTGTGTAAAAGTATCTTCTTAGGAAAATAGCATACATTTAGCTGGTAAATTTATAAGTTGGGGGATCTGCAAGGCATTTAGGAACTTCAATGTCACTGAAATTGGTGTATTCATTTTTAGTTACTTCTTTCTTGGTTGCTAATCCACTAAGACGACGTTGATTTTTTTCTAAGAACTTTTCTTCATCCATACCGATGTTAATAAAAGCATCTTCTAGACTGTTCATTACCAAATCAACATTAACAAACTCAAATTTTTTAAGTTTGCCAAATAGTTCAATGAATTTAGGCTACTCAGAGAAAGGAATTAAGTAAAGAATGGTATCGGCTTATGTTTGGGGATTAAATTATGTGTCTGAAAGAGTGGATTCTATGATCTACATAATTTCTTGTTTCCAACTCTTTGTGAATTCAGATAAATGAGCATCTTCAACAGAAATTCTCAAAGAATAACCCTCACCGAAGTTCTTTTTAATAAACTAACTTGAACCGACAGCCAAGAACTTACCTTTAGCCATGATACCAATTCTATCAGCTAAAACTTCAGCTTCATCTAAGTGATGAGTTGTTAAGACTAAGGTACGCTTTTCATCACGAACTGATTCTAAAATATCCCAAATAGCTCTTCTACTCAAGTTATCCATACCAGAAGTAGGTTCATCCAAGAATATAACTTTAGATCCTCCAATAAGAGCCATACCAAGAGAAAGTTTACGTTTTTGACCACCGGAAAGTTCCTTTGAAAGTTTTTGAGCTTCTGATTGAGTTCCAGTCTTATTTAGGATGTATTGAACTTCATCATCTAAAGCTTAACCTTCTAATCCTTTAATACTTCCTATGAATCTAAGATGTTCAACAAAAGTCAAATCATCATACAAACAATCTCTTTGAGTGCATAATCCAATAAACTTTCTGATATCATCCATATCTGTTTCTAAGTCTTTTCCATACACTATTTTCATCAAATAAAATAAAATATTAATTTTGAACATATATTTTTAATGGTATACTTTAAACGTGTCCATTTGTTTTACTAAGCAAACCTGTCAATAAAGAAATAGTTGTTGTTTTACCAGCACCATTATGTCCAAGTAAACTTTTTATTTTTATAAATCTTCTTTAAATTTACTCTCATAATTAAAATTATTTTACCAAAAAATATTTGATTCATAAAGCTTGATGGAGATTTTGTTAACTGCAGTAAAATCACCAAATACTTTCTAAAGTCCATTGATTACAACACTTGCAGGAAGTTTTCTCTCGTTTGGATAAGGTTCGTGGAAATCAGCAGAAGAAGTATCTTATTGAGTCAAAGAAGTACGGCAGATTTCAATATCAGAAACATTATTATAATTTAATGGCTCATTTAATCCTTTGTTTTCTTCTTAAGGTTAATTATCTTTGGAAAACATTTGAAATTATTAAAAGAAAAAGAATGATTAAATAATTTTACTGTTGGTGCTTGATTTTTTGAATAAATCTTTAATGAAAAAGAGAGGGTGCTTAGAGACACCATATTCGTTAGGAATAACTTAATCCAAGTAAAAGTAGAGAATGATGTAAAAAAATACATTGAAAATTAACTCACCAATAACATCATTCACAGTATAGTAATCACCAACAGGAGGAGTGAAGTAGAAAGTTGATTCACTATTTAATGAGGTCATATAAGCAAAAGCAATTGTGCATTAGGGGAACAATCCTAAAGCCCAGTAGTAGGGAACGAATCTTTTAAATTATAAAAATGGAAAAATTAATAAATAAAGAATATAATGATGTAAGTTAATCATTCTGCAAAAAAAACTCTTGAATGTTTTGTTTAAATTATTGGATGTAATGCATTCAACTAAAATCATAAATTAATTATGGATCAATAACTTTTTTATATAAAAGATTTTTCAAGATTTAAAATAAAATCAATTGAAATTTAGGTTACTATTTATGACGCACATTATAAAAAAGTTCAAATTTTGTATGGAAATTAAAAACATCTGTTTTCTTTTGTTTTTCTTTGCTTTGTTTGTTTAGTTTTGATTTTAGATTTTTGGGATTCTGTGATAAAATGCAATTTCTTATGAAAAGATAGTAAAAATATAAATTGATTGCTAGTATGTATTTAATAATATTATAACCGCATAGAAAAAGAAATTAAATTAATCAATCAATATCTAATCATTTAATTACGTTCTGATATCTTCAACTAGAATTAAAAAGACCAAAAAGATTGGGATAATTGTCAAAAGAGTTCCAATTTCAGAAGCCATTTTAGTCTTTGAAAATAGTGTAGAGAGGCACAAAGATTGATGAATTGCTGCTATGTAGTAGATCAAGTAAGCTCCAATAAAAGGTCCTGGTGAGTCAATATATGCCAAACCACCGAGTGTAGGAATGATCAAAAAGGTAATTGAACTCTATTTACAAAAAAATTTATTTATTTACAATTCCTAAAACTAAATGAGTTGCTTACAAAGATACCTCTGAGATAACTTGAACTAATCCAAGCAGTGATATAAGCCTTTTATGATAAACCCATAATCTGTTTATTTTAATTAATTATTAATTACTAATTATGATTTGCTTAATGAATCTACCTTTTGAGTTTCTTTATATCTTTCTGCCTTTTCATCTACTAATTAAATTAGTGTTGACCTACTTGAACCACTAATAGCCAGAGGTACTAAGAGTGGAGCCATAAATTGAAGCTAAGATAGTTGTTCTATTTGAGAGATAAATTAAAAACGTTTGAGTAATTAAATAAATAATTTAGTAATTAAGATCAATTATTTACTCACTAAAAGAAGGAGAACGCCTGCAAAAAGAGGGAGAATATTCTCATATAGAATATCCTTGTTACGCCAACCTATTAACATGTTCTTCTTGAGAACAGTCATGAATTGCAACCTGAAAATCATGAAAATCTATTGAAGTTTGAGCTTATAATGTTATCAAATTGTCTATAGATTATTTATTAACTAATTTATTTATTTGTTTGTTTATTTATTTATTTAATTGATTATTTAATAATATGATAAATGCTTTTTAATTAGTCTTGCTATTTATTATACTTTTAGAATCATCAAAAGTATTAATTAAAATATGTTTGATATCTCTCATTTTTTATCAGATATTTATTTTCTGGATAAATACAAATAATTGATTTGATTAGCATGACTATCAAATAGAAAATCAAAGAATTTCTTCGAATTACTCTCTCTTATAAATAATAATCTTGTAAGTATGAATAAAAAAAAAGCAATAAGAAGAATATAATAAAAGTAAATTAATTACCTTTTGAGAATGTGGTCAATAATATCACCAATTTGAGTAAATTTAATTTTTAAATAAATGTAATTGATTTAATTACAAATTTTTTGAATTTCATTACTATTCCTTCTACAAATTACTCTTCAGTTCGTCATTGCTTCACAAAAAAAACCTTAAAAAATCAACTACCCTATTCATATATTTTATGCAAGATATTTTTAAGATGATTAAATAAAATATGCATAAAATGAATGATAAAATGTAATCATTAATTATTATTCAACAAGCTGGATAATAAATTATTCAAAAAATATTTCTTTGATTAATTTATATTTAATCAGAATTTATTAACTTGCAAAAATTGTTACTATTTTTCAAATAAAATGTAAAAAAAAATAGAATCAATAAAACGAAATATTTTCAAAAAAATACGCAATGACTTTTTTAAAATTTAACTCAAGTAAATATAAATAATTTTAAAATGAAATGAATAATCATCCTTATTTTATTTCCTGATCATATTTGAAAAGAGATATTTAGATAGAAATCATTGATAAATCTCAAGTTTTAAATTATTGGAATTATTAAGAAAAAGGTAAATGCATACTAATTGAATAAAAAATTTGCTATTCTGACGAATTATAAATGAGTAACATCATCAGTTTTATTTAGGATAAAAAATAAAATTACATTAATTGTAATAAATAATTTTTTTAAAAAATAAATAAAACTAATAGTAACCTATTAATTTAAATTAAATCAAGGCTAGAATGTTATACTGGATTTACTTATCATTTATTATATTTTAAACTTTTTTTTGGTATCGCTTTGTTTCAATTCAATTAATAAATTCTGATATATTTCTAAAACAAATAATTAAAAAAGTAATTATTTTTCTCTTATTTTTGAATACATTTTTAGCAAAAAATCATTTTATTTGTTTCAAAAAAATTGTTTATTAATTTTTTATTTGAAATCTATCAAAAATAAAATTAATTACAATTTGATATAAAATTATTAATCCAATTTTATATTTTTATTTATTTTATTAATATTTAATATTGCATATAAAAAGAAATTGTTTTTAAATTTCTTCATTAACTTAAATTAAACCAGTATAGTGAAGGCTATTTTAATAATATATTTATTACACAAGAAGCCAAGTAAAATATGTTGGTTTATATCTATTTAAATATATGTATTATTATTATTATAATAATATAACTATACCAAATCCAATTATCAAATTAGTAATTTTAATTTCTTCATATTCTATGATTGAAAGATTGAGAAATTCCTTAATTTAATAATCAAACAACAAAACTTCGTATTAGAAACATATTGGAATATTTTAACATTTTTAAGTTACTCACTCACTTTCTGAAGTAAAAAATAAAACAAAAATTAGGAAATTAGTTAAAAAGAAAATATTAATACTTTTGATTGCCTAAAATAAATAGTATTCGAAAAAATAAAAATTGTATTATATTTTATTGCATATTCTCTTTCACTTATAAACCATTTTATTCAAACAGAAAAATACTTCTTAAATATGATCAAATATCTTTGTAATGGTCTTTTTAAATTACCTCTCAAAAGAAACACAAAAAAATATTAAGTTAAAATATAAAATTTAATATTTAGAGAGTTAAAGAAAAAAATACTGAATGAGTGGTATTGTTGAATTAATATACTATTAAAATTTTATTCTAGTATTTTTAGGTAATTAAAAAAAAATAATAATCATAATTATTTTATAACTAAGTTTAAATTTGAAGATATACAAAATTACAACTTTAGATGTAGAAACAATCTTTTTGGCTTGTTTATTTGCACTAAGGGGAAATTTTTCTTATCTGAATATATCAGATCTTAGCAATACTCTTAGATTATGAGAGAGAGTTAGCTTTATTTAATAATAAAAATTTAGATAATTAAGCTTTTATAACTACACTATAAAATTTTAACTTTATTATATAAACTTCATGAATTATTATGATGGAAATAAGGAAAATTATAATAAATTTAGTAAGATCATTACAAACATTTTTATGCAATCAAAATGACTATTCTAGTGAAATGAATAATGTTAAAGTCTCTATTAAACATTTAGATAATTTGAAATCATTTTAAAAAAATAAAAATTCCTAATACTATTCATTAATTAGTTGGAAGTATTTAATGAAAAATATTCAAAAAAAAGGAAAAATAATTAACCTCAAGTTTTCATTTATTTTTACTTTTGATAAGAGAAAAAATTGTTAATTTTATTTACTTCCAAATAAATCAAAAAATATCTTTTTTTTAAATAATAATAGAATTTTAAATTATTGGTTTTATCTGTTTACAATTTTATTGTTTGTTTTTAAAAATAGTATCTTATTTTGATTTATCAAATATTTTAACTTAATAAAAAATAATTCTATTTTAATATCTTTCAACATGTAAAAAAAGAGTAATAGTACTAACAAATATTATTTTTCTAAACTTGCAGCTAAAGAAAAATAAAGTTTTATTTAGAAAATTTATAATTTAATTAAATATTACTACTTTTTTATTTCATTTTGGTTTAGTTTAAGCAGCATGCAATCATATTTTATGAGAAATAAATATCTATTTTTTGTTCAAAATTTATAATAATATAAATTAATTGGAAGAAAGAGTAAAAAAAATATCAAATTTGATTAATACTGCTTTTTAAAGGTAAATAAGAGTTGAATAGAAAATTTGTAAACAGAGTAAAATATTTTTCTCAAAATTAATTGTAAATTACTCTAAAATCGTGATCATAATCCCCCTTTTTAAAATTTATTAAATAGTCTCCCCCCTATTCGTTAAATGATTTTTTGTATTTATTTTCTTTAAGTTAACAAAAATTTTTGATTTTAATATATAAATAGATGCGTATCCGAGGATTCAATATTAGGATTATGCTTACAGAATATATTTCTAATAATTTACCTTAATATCCAAAATTTCAGTGTATAGCCCTGAAAAGGCAGTACCTTAGGGTACTATACATATATATATATATAATTAAATTGGTGAAAAAGGATTAGCATCTGAGTTAGCAAAATGCTCTAATCTCCAAACTTTGGACCTTAACCTCTGGTATAAATTATGGTTGGTTATTAATTGTGCATTTTTAATGAATGGATAGTGAAATAATTAATTTTAAGTAACTGACTAATTTAGATTGGTAGTATGCTTGATATTTATTTTACATTTGTTCTTTTCAAATTTTATTCACATTTTTAAGCTTTCCTCACTGTTTTTAATATTGTTTTATTTAATATTTATTTGTATCATTACTTAAGTGACAATAATATTGATGGAACAGGTGTATAAGGATTAGGATCTGAGTAAGCTAAATGCTCTAATCTCCATTTTTGCACCATAACTTCTGGTATATATTAAGTTTAGCTATTAATTATGCATTTTTAAAGAATAATGAAATACTTCATATTAAGTGACTCACTTACTTTTTTAGGTTGGTGGTATGCTTGATATTATTCATTTTTATTTGTTATTTTCAGATTTTATTCTTTTAATATTTCTTTATTCATTATTTGTTTAAAAGCTCCAATAAAATTAGTGAAACAGGTGCATAAAAAGTAGTATCTGAGTTAGCTAAATGCTCTAATCTCCAAACTATGGACCTTAACCTCTGGTATAAATAATGTTTGATTATTAATTATGAACTTTGAATGAATGGATGGATGGTGAAATATTCAATTTTAAGTAACTAACTAACTTTTTTAGGTTGGTAGTATGCTATGATATTTATTTTACAATTGTTTTTTTCAGATTTAATTCACATTTTTAAACTTTTCTCTCTCTTTTTAATATTTCTTTATTCAATATTTGCTTTTATCATTTTTTAAAAGGAGCAACACGATTGGTGAAACAGGTGCATAAGGACTAGGATCTGAGTGAGCTAAATACTTTAATCTCCAAACTTTGCACCTTAACCTCGGGCATAAATTATGTTTGGATATAAATTATGAATTTTGAATGAATGGATTGTGAAATAATTAATTTTAAGCTACTAACCAACTAATTTAGGTTGGTAGTATGCTTGATATTTATTTTACTCATTCAATCATTTTTATTTGTTTACTGATTACTTTTTTTAATATTTCTTTATTCAATATTTATTTTTATCATTTTTTAAAGGAGTAATACAATTGGTGAAACAGGTGCATAAGGATTAATATCTGAGTTAGCTAAGTGCTCTAATCTCAAAACTTTGCACCTTAGCCTCAGGTATAAATTATGTTTGGTTATTAATTATGCATTTTAATGAATGTATAGTGACAATAAAATTGGCAAAACTGTACATAAGGACTAGGATCTAAGTTAGCTAAATGCTCTAATCTCTAAAACTTGACTCTCGACCTCAGGTATAAATTATGTTTGGATATTAATTATGCATTTTGAATGTGAAATAATTAATTTTAAGTAACTAACTAACTTTTTTAGGTTGGTGGTGTGCTTGATGTTTATTTTACATTTGTTCTTTTCAGATTTTATTCATATTTTTAAGCTTTTCTCACTCTTTTTAATATTTT